>JAYMTP010002795.1:0-18649 GCA_036897365.1 Geranium brycei
GTACATATTTGACTTGGGAATATTTTTTTTTTTTTTTTTTTTTTTTGATCGGCAATAATTGAAGACATCCTATACTAATAGTTAATTCTTTCCTTTATGACATTATATTATTATGTATAAATTGTAGTGGCATCAAGCCTATTAGATCATCAAAATATAGAACCGAGGGTTTATACCCTTTTACAAAATGCCCATGTCCATTATACTAGCGCCGCACGACATTTACAACATGTTAAAGTGTAAAATAAATATGATTAAATGTAATAAACAGTAATTTTCTCTTGATTTTATTTAATAGTAAATTTATACTCGAAATCCTAATTTCATTCACATTAATATCACTAGGACTTGAACCTTATTTAATAGTAAATTTATACTCGAAATCCTAATTTCCTTCACATTAACATCACCAGGACTTGAACCTTAATTCTCATGCTCCCTCATTCAATCTTATCAATAATATTTGTATAGAAAAGTTCACGAATATCCAAAGAGAGTTATGTGGGTGAAAACTATATATTACACTCCAAACTACAGCTTTGTTAAAATAAGATTGTTAATATATTTTCTATTCTAGTTTAGGTTGAGATTGAACACATTTTTTATCAACAAAACCACATTATTAATAGTGAATAAATATAATTCAATTCAGTTTCACAAAACTTACATATTATACACGCGACCTTAGTTTAATCTTAAAACATTTATTTTGTTAATCTAATATCTGATATTGATTCTTAATTTTTACCCTAAAAATAAATTTCATTTGAATAATCTCATCAACCAGATACTTTTTTAAGTCAATACAAATCTTTCACAAATATTCAGTTATTGCCAACTTCGGCTATAGCCCAATTGCATTCCATGGGCCGATTCATTAAAATAACAGCCCATTACTTCTTTAGCGCCAACGCGTTAATTCGAAGAATGTGTGATTGGCGGTTCAAAATTTCAACCGTCACAAGAAGAATTAAGGAAATTAACCGTTAATAAATACTTAATTATTTTCAGACAAGAAAAACTTCCAGTGGGACCCACTTCCCCTCGATGGACATTTCTAACCCGCATGGAACAGCGTAAAAGCAAAATAAAGAGGGGGCAAAAAGGTAACTTCAACCACCTGGCTCCCCGCAATTAATTCTACGTGTCACCGCATCCGCAACAATCTCTCCCCATTAAAAAAAATAGGAAAGAAAATAAAAGAAAATAGAAATTTAATTTTCAATTTTCAATTCAAAGCCAAACCTTCCGTTTCTCTCTCACATTTCGTTTTCGCTGCAATTTTTTTTTCTTTGCCGCTCTATTTGTGTCTCCGATCGCAGCGAAGGTCCTCTCCGGCGAAAAAAAAGGAAGAAGATAGCGAATCGGAAGCTTCAACAATGTCTTTCTCCGAAGCTGATTTCGCGGCTTTGGGCGTCGAGTACAAGAATTTCAAGCAAGCAACTCGTGACCGTGAGTTCTTCTCCTCGCTTTCTCGTCCTGAATCCTAGCACCGATCGGTTCTTCTCTGTTCTGATCTGCTGTTGAAATTGATCAGATCATGCCTTCTTCAGCATTACAATGATATAATTTGTGTGTTTTTCATTGAATTTCTGTTTGGTGATTGAGTGCGTTTCTGGTAATTAGTGAAGAATCAAACTGTGATTGCTATAATTTTGCGCCATTTTGGACTTCTGGTGAAGTTGTAGCAAGATTGCTTGTTGAGAAACCACAATGTTGCTAATCTCCAATTCCAAATGATCAGGAATTAGGAATAGTGATGAAAATTGTGATGCTATGCATTCTCTGCTTTTGTAATCATTCATAGTTCTGGATGTACATGGTTTGTTGTAGATAAACATATCATTATTGATCTATGAATTGAATTGTTATCACGATACCTACTCACAGATCTGTGAATTGGATTGTTATTCAGGATTATTGAGTGAAATGCTCCGGTCTTCCAAAGCATCGAATGCAAAATCTCCTTGGAAGGTATACACATTTTCTACATGTGGTGTCCCTGTTTTGAATTATTACATTTTCACTTGTTTGATACGTTCAATTATCTCCTTTTACTTTTGTCTGGTGTTGGATGAAGAATTCTTTTTCAGATATGCACATTATTCTTCTGTTATCTCTCAAAATCAGAGTACACTTTTATTTATGCACTGAACCAATGTGTGTAAGCTTTACATGTATGTATGTGTTATTAAATTTTATTTGCTTTTATACGTGATTTTAGGAAATTGATGAATGTGTGATAATAAAGCATGATAAGAGAATTGAAGTGCTTACTGTAGATCTTGGCATTATATATAATATGTATGGTCAGCTATATGAATATAGGAAGTTGCATTGTGTTTGGTTTCACCATATATACAACTATGGATTATGTTTTTGATTACTAAGTGTGATTTGGTTAGATTTGTATATTCATATTACTCCATTACTAGCAGATTCACTTAAGTTCTGTGCTTATACTTGTCACGTATAGGTACTTATCATGGACAGGTTTACCGTCAAAATTATGTCCTATGCTTGCAAGATGGCCGATATCACAGATGAAGGGGTTTCATGTAAGAATCAGAAAGACTGAAGACTATATTTGTGATTTAACTCTATGATTTCTCGTTTATTTTTAATCTGAGCTATGCTATATTGTTCACTTGCATGCAAAAAATGCTATATCAGTATGTTTTCTCATTTTTAGGGATACTTTCTGAAGTATGAATAGCTGATATTGATTGGTGTGTTGATATAATTTCCTCTGTTACTTTCACAACGCACCGGTGGGGTTAAGTGCTATAAGCTTACTACAGATTAATGTATCTAAATAGTAAAATGCTTGTCATAAATCTGAATATCTTGCATCACTTAGTAAATTTGAAACCATACATAGTTTGTGACAATAAGCAATTGAATGAGCAGACGTGATGATAGAGTCAGTGTGAAATTCACAATTACTGGTTAAGATCATCAGGAAAATCTAATTTTGTAATAACAAAATATACAAAAGTTTTAATTTAAAACATAACCTTCTCACTCAAAACAACGTGATCCAACAAAGTGCTCCATTTGCTTCCATCTATGCTACTTATGGATGGTCATTGCTAAGGTGGAATATTATGCTTATTTGTATCTATAGGGATAATAATAAATACTCTCTCCATCCCAAACTGAGTCTTATTTGACATTATACAAAAAAATAAGGATTAGTGGAGTTTATGTTTTACCTTTCCCACATGCTTCTTTTTACTCATGTTCTGCCTCATTAAGTGGTTGTAAGTTGTAACTAAGTGATTGGAATGATATTATTGACATATTATGTGTAAATAACTTTTTAAATGAGAAAGTAAACAGTCATATGGAACATCCAAATTAGGACATCAAGAAACTTGTTTTTTAATGGAGTTCTTAGTAATTATTTTATCTGTAATTATAGTCTTGTATCTACTATCATGCCACTACATATTTATCAGTAAAAATATTGTAGCCAGCTTTTTAGTCTAAATGATCAAATAGCAAAATTCATTTTCACTTTACAGTTTACAAAATGCACGAGAAAATATAGCTGAGGTGATAAGGCAGAAACTACATTGATATACAATGCTATTTTGAATTGTTGGTTCTGCTGTCTGATCTTGGCCTTCTCCTTCAGTGGTAGAAGACATCTACAAGAGAAGACAGCCATTACCTTCCATGGATGCTATATACTTCATCCGGCCAACCAAAGAGAAGTATTATTTTTGCCTTTTAGGTCATATGCTTATTGGTTTTTTCTTGAAGCTTTCTTAAGCTGTGGTATCAATACATTTGAGGCCACTACTCTTTTCTGACTGTTTTCAGTGACAACATAGATATGTACAGTTAAAAAAATTCAGAAGCAACAAATTAAGCAACATTTATGAGGACCTTTCTGACTGTTGTTTTTCGTCTCTCACTCATGTTGCAGTGTTATTATGTTCTTGTCCGACATGTCTGGAAAAAAGCATTTATACAGGAAGTATGTCAAGAATATCTACATCCCTGCACTTCTAATTTTAGCTTGTATGGTTTCATTTTCTGGATGTTGTAATTTAAAGATTTTCTTATGTTTTTGTTTCACTTTTTCCTTTGTGAAGGGCCTATGTTTTCTTCTGTTCACCTGTTTCAAAAGAGTTAGTCCAACAGATAAAGAGAGACACTGTTGTCATACCTCGAATATTGGGACTGAGAGAGGTTCAGTTCATTTTGTTTCATTTTATTATGGAGCTATAATTGTGCTGGCAAAGTTGCATATCTCAATCAGTTGCTTCCCATACCCTTCTATCTAGTTGATGGAAACACTAACATAATTTCTTATTTGGGTGCAAATGTGCAGATGAACTTAGAATACTTTGCCATAGATAGTCAGGTATGCAATGCCTACTTTGGTCAACTTGTTGGATAATCTGTGCTAAGACTAGATTAACTGGAATGTCATAATTTTATTTTAAGGCCCATTAGACAAGTTAACAATAGGATCTGAAGTTATGGGGCTGTACATATATGTGCACAGTAGGTCTCTTTCGAGACCTTGCAGACGTCTCATTTTCGTAGTGTACCCTGAACGGTCTAGCACTATTATTTTGGTCCATGTCCCTCCATTTAATCCGAGTCAAACTGGGAAAGGGCACTTAAGGGGGTGAAGTTCAATCAAACACTCTTTCATCATCATATAATCCCATGATGTTTGCAACATTTGAAAATAACATCTTCTCAGTCACATCTGCAGCATTTAGCAAAAATGTTTATTTGAAGTTGTACAATGTGTTTAAAGGTTTTATTTAGTTTGTATTATTTGCTTTGTTATACAACTAACTTGTGACGGTTTACCTAGAAACTATTATGAACTTATCATTCCTAACATACTAAAACACATGGAAATGTATTATGATTTCTTGGAGTACCAGAAAAGACCAAAGTAAGTTCTGTGGCTGTAATTTTGATTAAGAAATTTATATTGCCTATTATAGGATTATTATTTGAGTCTTGTAGCTACAAACTCAGGAATTTTTTATATGCATGTATTGATAGTAAACAGTGATCTATTGTGTTTAAATTGAATCTTATGCCAACAATTGAATTTTATAATCATTTATGCTTAGAAGTTAATGTACAGGTGAGAAATATGTTGGACCTTTTTCGGACAATGTTAAACTTACTCCAACCCTAAAACTTAAGCTATTAGGTGGAAAGCCCAGCATACATATCCACTAGTCACAAATCTGTACTTTCAATGGGACACTTCAAAACTTTCCCTCATGCACAGGCTTTCCACGTAGATCAAGAATTAATGAGCAGGTGTTCACATAAACCGCTCATAGGCCTAAAAAGTTAGCTATTAGGTAGAAAGTTCAACTTGCATATCATGTGATCACTAAATGCACACTTTCAACATGGGACATATCAGCAGACATTAAAGACCTCACATTTTCAATGGGATTGTTGATGGTTCTTTCATCTACTAGCTCATGCATAGTAATTTTACCTTTTAAGTTGTCTATGCTCTTACATTTTGGTTATTTGTTTTCCCTCATTGTCAAGGTGTAATAATGCCCTTTTCTCTGTACAGTGTTTCATCACAGATAATGAGAAGGCATTAGAGGACTTGTATGGGGACGACGAGAATACTCGGAAAGGTGATGCATGTTTGAATGAGATGGCCACCCGAATTGCCACAGTTTTTGCTTCATTAAGGGTATTTATCCAAAAAATGGGTGTTAACTTGTACTTTAGTTCTTAAAAGTTAATAAAATTTGAGTATTTCAATTTTCAGGAATTTCCGTATGTGCGTTACCGCGCTGCCAAATCCCTTGATGCAACCACAATGACCACCTTCCGTGATCTAATGCCCACGAAACTTGCAGCTGGTGTCTGGAATTATCTTACGAAATATAAACAAAATGATCTATTCCCTGCTCAGGAAACATGTGATTTGCTCATCCTAGACAGATCTGTTGATCAGGTTTGAATGCCTTTGCTGCTACAAACTTATTGAAGCTTATATATCATGCATGTATTATCCGAGATGATTATTCTAATTTTTCATTTCTAGATTGCTCCTATCATACACGAGTGGACATATGATGCAATGTGCCATGATCTGCTGAATATGGAGGGAAATAAATACGTTCATGAGGTAGTTTTACAAATTTAATGCATGCTCTTGAATTTGTTAATGGACATGCTCTTGATGAAGTTACATTCTTGATTTTTTTAATAGATTCCAAGCAAAACAGATGATCCGCCAGAGAAAAAAGACGTTCTTTTGGAAGATCATGATCCTATATGGCTTGAACTTCGCCATGCACATATAGCAGATGCATGTCTAGCTACACGTTGTCTGTTTTTTGTCACTCTAAATGTAACTTATAGAGTTTGATGTTTTTAGTCACTTCCTTTATTTGCAGGCTAGTGAACGGTTGCATCAGAAAATGACAAACTTTGTTTCAAAAAATAAGGCTGCACAAGTACAAAACACAAGGTTGATATGTGTTTTCTCTTTGAATTAATTTAACTACGGTTTCATAGCATTCGACTCCTGATCATGTGCTAAGACTGTCCCACATCTTTGGTAATTGAGATATTTCCCTGAACGTTTTGTGGCATGCCATACTTACATATTAGAGTTTACCTTCTTTGTAGGGATGGAGGTGAATTGTCAACACGGGACTTGCAAAAGATAGTCCAAGGATTGCCACAATATAACGAACAGATGGAGAAGCTCTCGCTTCATGTAGAGGTTAGTTTCTGGTAATTTAAGCAACTGGGTATCTCTTTCATTTCTTATGGCTATATACCACTTTCCTGATTTTGTCTATAGAAAACACTGAAATTTGTGTCTTCACCTCTCAACACATTTATGCTTGTTTTCGAAATACAAAAGAGGGGCTTCCTGTATGTGAGCTGTGCAACTTACATCTTGCTTTAGTTGGCCACTATGGTTTCTATTTTCCTCATTGAAATGTAACCTTTTTATTTTCTATTTCATGTTCTTCTCCTTTCTTCCTTTCTTTTTGTTCACCCATTCATGGGCTATACTTCTTTTCACAACCACAAGTACGACTGCCCTAAATTTTGGTCTACCCGTAACAAGTTTTCAAAATATTTTAGAACGATTAATGGAAATACATCATTAGCAGCAGGTTGTTCACTGCTAATTGAATTAATCTTTTTTTATCAGCTCTAATTTTATTATCTTGATTTTAAAGTACAATGTCTGGAGAAAAAGAACATCTGTATTTCTTGCAACTGAAGGGTTTATTGATACAGATTGCAGGAAAAATTAATAGAATGATCAAGGAATTGGGGCTACGTGCCATTGGGCAGCTGGAACAAGATCTTGTCTTTGGGGATGCAGGAACGCAAGATGTAATCAAATTCTTAAATACAAACCCAGTAAGTATGATACTCACTAGAAACGTTGTGCCGTATATCTCACTAACAGATTTTACTAATTATAAATATCGCTTCTATGCAGGATGTAACTCCTGAAAATAAGTTGCGCCTGTTGATGATATATGCAGCTGTTTATCCCGAGAAGTTAGAGGGTGAGAAGGGACGCAATTTACTGACGGTTGGTCTTGTCTCTCTCTTTTTTTCTTGTCTATTTTGAGTGAGTTACTATGCACATATTGCCTGGTAACTTTATGAGGATTTTTTCGAAGCTTTTGGTAATGCATGTCATCTTTATATTCACTGGTTAACCCTTTCAGTTGGCGAATTTACCACCTGCGGACGTTAGTGCTGTAAATAATATGAGATTACTTGGTACTCCTACAGAAACAAAAAGGAGTGCAAATGTACCTTTTTCTTTGAAGTTTGATATGCACAAGGTAAAACATATGCTTGATATTTAAATATATGCTTCCAATCAAAATATTTATCTCTGACACATAATCAATTTTCTTTCTCATATCGTTTTTGTCAGAAAAAACGTGCTTTTAGGAAAGATAAACCTAGTGAAGAAGGAGGATGGGCATTGTCACGCTTTTACCCTATGATAGAGGTATGCTAGTTTTCTTCTTGCTTTTAGCTCTGTCCGTGGCTGATATAAATTGCCATTACACTTATGATTTATGTGATTCATGCATGAGTTATCACCTTTGGCTTTCTCTTGTGAAATCCAACTGAAAGTGTCTTAAAAAATTCGACTTATCCGATTGATTCCCTCTGTTAATCTCTGATTAATTTCCAATTAATTCTTGATTAGTCTCCAAAAGGCCCTCTCCATCTGCCTAGTGCCTAGTGTTTTTTTAGGACACTGACTGAAACCATCTTTGCTATGTTTAATTTTTGCTGGTGATATTTATACACTACCTAGGAGAAACATTACACAAGTTGCATTTCTATGGCATCAAACATCATTGTATATTGAATTTACTATTGGAAGAGCAAAGCGACTGAAAAGTTCTTTGCTTTTTCCAGGAACTTGTTGAAAAACTCGGAAAAGGTGAACTATCGAAGGAGGATTATCCCTGTATGAACGATCCGACCCCAACTTTCCACTCGACATCAAACTTAGCATCCGGACCAACGCCATTGCCCCAGGCCCATTCGATGAGATCAAGACGAACACCAACATGGGCTAGGCGTCGAAATTCCGATGATGGCTATTCAAGGTGTGCCTTCTTAAGCTTTTTCTTACATTATGTTTTGAACCAAACCCGTCCATTTAACTATATAATTATGTTTATTTTGTTCTTCATTTGGTCTTTACACTCTCAAAATGGTTTTGTTCATATTCCATGTTATGGTGCTCTCTACATTTAAATTAATATAGGGAGTGATTTGCATTGAAATTATGACAGTAAAACATATTTTCATGTTGAACTTCAATCATGCTTTCTACATTTAAGTTGCATATATTACTTTAATAATATTTTTATTTTTAATTACAAAAAGCTTGTAAGAATGAGAAAAGTGAAATAAAAATAATAATAAAATAACAAGAGAGAAAATGTGAGAAGCTCCATATTGTAAGGAGTACTGTAGGGAGCCCGTTGTAGATGCTCTTATTGCTTTTTCTTTTATTTTTTTGAGTTAGCATTTATTTTTCTCTGCCCGCAGTGATTCAATACTAAGGCACGCCTCTAGTGAATTCAAGAAGATGGGAAAACGCATATTTGTATTCATAGTAGGCGGAGCTACTCGATCTGAGGTACTCGTGATTTTGATTTTTCCTACGATGTTCTCTTCTTTGCCATATCAGCCTTACTAAAATTTCTCTTCACTCTCAGCTAAGGGTTTGCCACAAGCTTACTGAAGGCATGAGGAGAGAAATTATTCTAGGCTCGTCAAGTATAGAGGATCCCCAACAATTTGTAACGGTAATGAAATCAAATTTAATTTGTTTACTCCAATGCCGAGTGTTGATCAATATCGGATCTTGTTTTTAATTTTACATTTAGCGATGTGATGATGATTGTTGTGCTGCAGAAACTGAAAGAACTGATAACTGTGAGTGCGGACGCGGATGAAATATCAATAGATGATCTCGAGATTTGAAACGACGACGCCTCCAGACCATCCATGTCTATAGAAACATTCTCCACATTTCGTATCCGTTATTTTTTTTAACTTTATAGAGGAACTGAACATAACCAGCATATATATGGTGAATCTGTTGTGTCATATAGTTTAGCTCTAATTTTTGAAAAGAATGTTTATATGATGTGTTCTTGTATTATTTGGCTTGCTCGGAACGCTTTGATCTTTGAGGGTGCTTGTGCATCTCCGCTTGTCACTTTCCTGAAAATTAAGAATTTAGGAATCTCCATTCAACTCACTGGGTGCTCTGATAGTGATATTCTACGTCAAGCTCACGCTGCATGGAACCTCTCCCCGCTCAAGCAAGATCCAAACACTTTGTCTGGACACCCACCGGCCTAGAGGCTCTCCTCTCCTCATTATGTTAGCTGAATTTAATTTGCGGTTTTTTGACTGGCTTCGTTTTGTACTCTTTAGCGTTCTGGCTCTCTGTTTTTTTATTTTTGTTTTCTTCCATTGTCCTTTAATATCTTTGTTATTGTTTCTTTTAGTGCAATAATATATCTCAGCTTATCAAAAAAAAGATGTGTTCTTGTATTCAATTGCAATTTATGAACGGGACATTACGTGTTAGAAAATTTTGGAATATGATTTGATCAAATATATATGGTCTCATTTCAAAAGGACAATAAATGAGCATGACTAATAGTTATGCCAAATCATTTTTTAGATTTTTAATATGTTGCTTGTAGAGAATATTTAATGAATCTTTGTTATTTAAATGTACATATTAATATGCAATTGATCAAACGAAGATTTTCTGGCTTAACGAGAGTCGCTTTAAGCATGTAATCGACGAGTCCCGTCCAGGAAGGCTTTATCGACCAACTTTGTTTTGGTCGGGATTATGAAATCTTTGCCGACCAACTCAAATAGAGTTGGTCGGAAAAGTCCTGAAATCCAGTAGTGAGGTAAGTATAAGGCAATGATCGATAAATTTGTCATGAATTTGAAAAAAAATCTTTAGTCTTTTTAGTATGACGAGACAAGATCACTAAATTAACTCTAAACTTTCTCTGTTTAGTCCTTGTTCATAAACAGATCAAGACCTAAAATTATTACAACACAGGAAGAAGAAACTAAAGAAAGGTTGAAATGGTGCCAATGATTAGGGCTCTGGTGTTTGTGAAAGCTAAGTTTTAACATAAAATAAATTAATTAGTACGGAAAATAATTACTAAAGCATTGGAGAGAATCTTTATATCACAAATAAAAGAGAGAGACATGAGAGCTCTTAACCACCTACCATTACATATTTATAGATTATAGTACTGCTCCTATGCATGTGTGCACACGTGCTAAATCAGTGCACGCACGTGTGTAGCGACTGCCACGTGGACGGTTTTGATTTCCTGTCCAATGTCAAACAAGTTGTTTCGTTTTTAAATTGATGTCCTTAATTTTCTACATCGGATACCATATGAACACTCACTAATGAGGGATGATGAGTTGTACGTGTGTGGGCCCGTATATTGGGCCGACAAGACCTTTTCTGAAATTGATGAATACCCGCCAGCAATAAAGGCCCATCATTTCTGGGCCCATCTCCTTATAAACACATGATTTTAATTTCCTTATTTTATGGATTAAAGCACAATAATAATCTATGAATTTACAAAAGCTCACTCCCTAGTCCTTGAATTTGAAAGGAAAAAAAATCTGATATTTTAATGCATCGATCACCAAAAACAAATTCTTGAATCAGGTAACAATTAAAGTGAAAAAAATAAATAATATACTATTTATTTGTAATTAATTATTTTATCTCATCAAAAACTTAATGTTTGAATAAGGTATAGTATTTACGGAAATTATTGGTGTAAATCAATAACCCATTAAAATGTCATGTTTTAATTTTAACTATTACTTTTATAAATCCAACTTACAGGAGTTGTTCATAATAATTTATTAATTTTTACTTTAATAGCTTTCTACTATCTACTAACATATTCGAACTTTAGAAAATTCTACCATATTATTCAAAATTAAAATACTTGGCATGCAGTATATTGAATATTATAGTTGTTAAAGAATGAGTAAATGTAAATGAACTGAAAGTGACATCAGGTAGTTGGGGAGCATGACGTCACGTTGTACGGATGTATTAGGACAAAAAGATCCCATCCCATGAATCATGAACGGCAAGGCCAGTAAAGAGCCAACACTCGCTGAGGTGAGCACGTGACATACGTGTGTACGCACGTGAATATACAAGTCAAGAACTGAGGAAGTCAGTTATTATTATTTTATTATCGTAGTTCTGTTCCGGTCAAGAGACGAGACCAGTCAACCCCCAATTTGGACGGGTCCATTTTACATCGCCACTACTGTATATGTTTGTATAGATCGACTCAAACACAAGCAGTAGCAGATACAAATTACCATATTGTCTTCTACAAATTAGGTAATTTTCTTTTCATAGGTACATATTTTTACATGCACTAGACATGGCACCTTTAATTAGGGGTGATACTTTGCCCCCGGAACTAGAGACTGGATTGGAACCGAACTAGAACTAGAACCAAAGAACTTGAAACCACGAGTAACAGTTCCGGTTATGATTCTAAAAATGAAAGAACTATAGATTTTCGGTTTGGATCAGGTTCTTCAAACGTAAAACTGGCGTGTACCCGAAACCAGACCGGTATGCTGAATATTCGTCGAACCACCATCAATTTATATGAAGCATATATAGAGATAGAGTATGTAAGCCAAAGCATTCGAACATCTCCCTCCTTCATCGATCTGGCGATCTTCTCCGCCATCTTGGCGTCGTTGCTTCAATTCGTTCGTGAGCTCGAGTTTGTTGTCGGAGGCCGGGAAGGCCTGTCCCTCTCCTTGCTGAAGGGTCTTCATCGGTGGCATGTATATCGAAGGCACCGACGAGATCACCAGAGACGGGCAGTGGCTTCTTCACCGGAGAAATGATGAAGAAGAAGATAAGGACCGATCGAACCGGTCCAATCAGACAGACCAGATCCTAATTCTGGTTTAT
Organism: Geranium brycei; assembly: GCA_036897365.1. Taxonomy (NCBI): domain Eukaryota; kingdom Viridiplantae; phylum Streptophyta; class Magnoliopsida; order Geraniales; family Geraniaceae; genus Geranium; species Geranium brycei. Next base: position 12,548 of record JAYMTP010002795.1, read on the forward strand.
TACCGTCCGAGTGACAGTAGACTAAATTAATTTTAAATCAATTCAGAAGTATATTTGATTTTTTTGAAGAAAAAATAGATTTTTTGACCAAATTTTAATAGTGTTAGAGTTGAATATTAAAAAAATACAATTAAGTAATCTCAAATTAAATTTTTTGTTATAACTTTTAATAAAGTATAAAATTGGTCATTATATCTACACTGTTTTGAAGTCGATTCTTAACTTAAGTGTAGTTCCGTGTATTTTATGCAAATAAATTTTATTATCTCAATTCTAGATATTTTTATGTGAATTTATTTTTATCTACATATAGAACAATTGAATAAATAGAGTAATAATGAAGTGACATTGATTTTTTTTTAAAGGCTTTAGAGTAAGAATTGTCAGAAAAATGGAAGAGAAAAGTCAAAATGAAAGGGTACGGGAATTAAACTACATTCGAGTGTAGGGTCATATGTCGTATTGCTTTTTAAAATATGTAAGCCCAACTTTTGTGGGCTCCAAATAGATGTCCTACATCACAGGTGGGCCACCCTCCCCTGGCCCACTGATTCCCAAATCCCAATAATATGTACCAGCACCAGTAAACACAGTTGTAGACTAGTTTTGGTTTTGGATGGAGTTTTTTTTTTGAGGAAGGAGAGTTTTTAAATTTCGTCTCATATGTAATAATTATAGCACATTGCACACCTATAAAAAAATAATTAATATAGAAATCAAGGTCACTGCTTATTCTAACGAAAATGATTTATACAAAAATAAATAAGAAATCAAAAGTAAAAGGGATAAATAAAAATAATAATTTTATGTGGTTAGTTGATAATGTCATGCATAAGTGGGGATAATTATTATTTTAAATAGAAACGAGTTACAAAATCATCAGCTGAGTTCGGATAAAGGGTACGCGAATTAAACTACATTCGCGTAGAAAATAGTGAAATGTGAAATACTAATATAATAAACTACTTAAATTAAGTCAATACCACGTCGTTAAAGTACGAATTTCAAATATCAAGAATCATATATCTTTCTATTTGTGTCTCACCATTATATCTTGACTAGCTAACAGGTTTGCAATACCATTATATTCAACACCTTCCCTTCATTTTAAAGAAAATTGGAGTTTCTATATCATTTATATCTCAATTTTATCTATTGTGCTTAATATTTTATAAGTTTATTCTAAATAACTATGAGGATGTTTCTTCCGAGTCATATAAAATAAAATTAATAATAGTCAAGCTATCTGAACATTTCTAAAAAAGTTAAAAGTTATTTATAATATAAATGCACAAAAAGTAGCATGTGCTTAAATTAAAGCAATTGTTATTGAAAATTGAAGTAAGGACAGCTTTGTTCCTCAAATTCATTATTAGTATCTTAATAGACAAGGTTGACTCTTCTATAAGAGGACTACTTTTTCCTTAAAGAGGCACAAATTCAATAGATATATAGCTACATATATAATATGCCTATATGATGCAACATGGTTCTTGACATTGATATATGAAATTTATAGTAACACACTTCACTCTATCATGTGGAGCTTGAATTTATAATAATTTTATCTTTTCTTTTGAATACTTATTTATTGCAGGTCCTTCTTAAATGCCGTGGAGCTTGAATTCAGAAGCTTGTTAGTGAATATTTTATCTTTTGATTTGAATGTTGATTTATCTTAGCTTCTTGCTAAATTTTAGGTCACTGTTGTGTTCTTAAAATAAATGTCAATATTATTAACAAAGAAAATGACACAAATATTCACACTCCTAGGAAAATGTGATAATATATTATATTTCATCATTACTTTTCTCTTATTAATAAGATTAATTAAACTAAACTATCCTAATATTTTTTTATTTTGAAAAGGTAAACGAAAACCGTATTATTCTCAACCCCAACTTAAATTTTTAGTCCCATCAATTATATCTACAAACTCAAAATGCATGATGAGGATTAAAGAACAATAATTCCACAAAATATGAGCTCTTCCAACTGATACACATTATTTATGCCATATTCATGTTAATCTCCAAAACAAAATGTAACAACAACCTCTGTCTTCACAAACAAGAAGAGTACCATTTTTCCAAACCCAATGGATCCACCAAAATATCTTAAACACATAAAGAAATCAATAAAATCCTACAAACTCAAAATCCTAACTAAAATGTTAAAAAAACATTAAACATGACAGACACACTAACAGATTTAATAATCCCGTCTTTTACCCGTCAGCATCGATCCCATTCTGGAACCCAAAACCCTCACCCTCCCCCTCCCTCTCCCTGTCCTCAACAAAACTAGCCGTTACAGCCCTCTCCATCCTTGCTTGCGCCGCAAGGAACACCAGCTTCTCAGCCCTCAGCCCTCCCCTAAGACCCCAATCACAGCCAACCCCACACCAAGCCGTCGCGTGTAAGAACACAAGCCTAACGGCTACTTTCCCCAGCGACCCGAACTCCGTCAAATAAGTCTCCCAGACCAGCCTCCCGCTCCTCGGATTCGACAGCCTCATCTTCCCCGAGCTCGGGTCCCTCTCCTTCATCTGCACCGCCCGCGCGTACACCGGGTCGAGCCCCTCCGTCCTCCACTTCATCAGCTCCATCAGGACAATGTGGGCCTCCTCGGCCGACACCATCCTCGTCACGAGCCTGTCCACGTCCTTTTCCTGCTCCGGGGACAGGTACCCGAACGGCGGGAGGTAGTTTTTCCCCGAATTGTCCCGAATCAGGTACAGCGGGTCGAGGATCAGCGCTGCCGCCCAGGCCGGGTGGTAATTCCTCTCGAACCGCCTCTCGATCAGTCTCAAAACAGAATCGGGGTCGTCGATTTTGAATCTCGAGGCCCAATTTTTTATTTTGGTCCTCAGATTGTCCCAAATAGGGAGGCATTGCCCTACCAGAGGCCGCTCGAGCTCGATTTCATTAGCCATTTCGCTGACGATGCTGATTAAATTGACCACGGCCTCCAGATCGCCCCAGAACCCGATATCCCAAATCCCGATCGAATCATCGTCGTCGAGGATCATCTGCAATACGCGAGAGGATTTGAGAATTTGATCCATCATCATGTGGATCGAGGAAATGTGGGTTTCTCGGCCCTTGGCCGGGACGTGGAGGAGGTCTTGAGATTGGTATTTTTTGAATGTGTTTCGAATTTGGGTATTGTTGTTGACGAGATTTGCGAGCTTGAGGCAGTTTTGGGACACTGTCTTGAATAAAGGAAGCTCCTTTGCGAAGTCCTTAAGAAGGGTCTTGAAGGCTCTGAGCTGGCAAGGCAGATTCACCATCCAACGGTTCCGATTCTCCAGATTCTTCAGCGCCGTCGATTTGAACTTGTCGGAGACTATCCCGACGCAGCGCTCGACGGCGTGTCCGCAAATGCCGGAGATGGTCTCCGACAGGACGTCCTCGGCGAATCCGGACGGAACCTGGGAGCTCACGAACAGGGCTCTTCGGTACAGGGTTGTCCCGTTGGGGAGGTTGACGGTCAGGTTGACGAGGTTGTTGTCGGAATGTTGGTTTTCCGGTCTCCAGCCGTCGGCGGCGATCTGGAAGAACATGGCGTCAGCGATTCGGGCTTCCGAATCAGCTCTCGAGGCCTCGTACCGGGCATCGAGCCGATCGCCGGCGATTTCCCGGCGGGAAATCTCCGGCAGACCCACCTGGTCGAGAAAAGCTCGGAACTTTGGGTGTTCTAAGCTCGGTAAAGAGACCGGGCCGCAAGATTCATATACCCAATCGGCAAGAAAATCGAATGCCGAATCTATTTGGGTCTTTCTCAGATTCGGGTTCGGCGAAAGCTTCGGATTTTTCAGCTTCTTCACGCTGTCCTCGAGCAGAGGCAGAGCCCCCAAATCCTCCTTCCCGCCGGAAAACCCAAAATGCGCCGCCGCCGGAGAAGGAGTCCCCGTCTCCGGCGAGTGGGCAGCGCCGCCGCGCTTGCGGTGGTTGATTTGCGGCGGGGGAGCGACGGAGGAGATGGGTTTGGCGGCGAAGTTGAAATTAGGACACGTGCCGCGCTTGAGGTGCTCGGAGGAGGTGCGCGAGGGGTTGGAGGCGGAGAAAACGGCGTCGCATAATGAGCAACGGAGCTTCACCGCCTTTGGGAGCCCAGTGTCGGTGCTGTGGACCAACAAGGGCTCGAGGTGAGCCCAGTACCAAGCACCCTTTCCCTTTATAGCCTTCGTCCTCACCGTCAACAGCCCCTCGTACCTCTTCTCCACCGCCCTCGCCGCCGACTCCTCCGCCGACACCGCCTCACCCGCCGACATTAAGAACCCGGAAATAAAAATTCCAACTTTACCCTTTTTCCGCCTCAAAATCTCCAATTTTTTCCTGGGTTTGCGTCGAATCTCGCCGTCCTGGTCATGGTCGCCGAGTTTAGCCGAAACGACGCCGTTTGGTGCCTGAAAAATCCTCCGGCGATCTGGTGAATTTTTACGAGAAAATTCAAAGGAGAGAGAAGCAGAGAAGAGAACAAGAAATGAGACAAGCGAGAGAGAGAGAGAGAGACTCTGTCTTGTTCGAGAACCAATAAAAACGAGACCGCACGCGCATGCACGCGCCGTGGGCCCGCGTGTGGGGTTGCGTCGGCGTACACAGGCGCGAGTGACGAGAACTCGGTACGTCGAAAGACATGAGGTCAGGTTTGGTTGGGGTGGCTCGCGATTGGGGCGTTGACTACACGCGCGATGTGCAGATACGAAGAGGTCTTATTTTGGGCACGACCTTTATATGTTTTTATTTTTTTTTCTTTTGAAGGGTTTGGTGTTGTGGACTTGTGGGGCATGCCCTCTTTTTGTGGGGTACCCTACTTTCTTGTCCGTTTCCTTCCTATCTACTTCCCAAATCATTTATTTAAATTTTTTCAAAAATATATTTTTTATTTTGGAAATGGAATGGTTTTGTGTCCCAAATTAATTTGGCTTTCCTTTTGTGACTTATTGCCCATGTGGTTCTTGGAAATTCCAGGGACATAAAAGGGCAACCTAGGAATTTCATTAAATTCATCTCCCATTTATTTTTAAAACCATTTCAAAAAATCAGTGACATGAGTTTTGGACAGATTTTAAATATCGGGTCAATTTTATGTTAGTGTATTTTATTTTATTTTCAAAATTAAATATGTTGGAATACATTTTATATTCGCAATTATGTTTTGATCGGGATTTTAAATCTATAAGTCATTCAAAATATTCTATGATATTTATAAAATTGTTAATATGCTTAACTAATTTGGGAATAATTAAGAAGATTAAAATATAATTGATTAATTAAGTATGTTGTTTTTTAAGGAAAATTAAGTATGTTGTTATTTTTTAAGGTAAAAGTGAATTTTATTAATTAAATATAAACTAACCCGATATCAAGCCGGACAACTGAAGCTATAGATGGTGGGACAGACTCCTTACCAAAATCCCAGCTATTGTTAGTTAAAACAAACTTGACCAATTCGTGAGTCATTTGACTACGAGCAAAACAAAGAACACATGTTCTGATAGTGGATAGTACACAATACCGTTCGCTAATGATTCCTCCAAAGTTGTTCAGCTCGACCCGTTTAGCATCATGTAGAGTTACGGCCTCCACCTCATGCAAATGGAGAAACCTCGTGATCCCGCTGCAGAATGCTTTACATAAGCATCCACAATAACCTCAGAGACCAATCGACTCGACCAGTTAGCATCATGCAGAGTCACAACCTCCAACTCATACGGATGGAGAAACTCCATGATTCTGCAGACCACCTTAAACCAGTTTCCTCGATCAACCCTGCGATCAATATGGGTATCGCGAATTCAAATCCTCCCAACTCATTGAGTTTAACCGGATCAACTCATCGACACCAGGGACCCCCCGTTTTCTTCTAGTACGATTCCAATAGCACACCCATGTGACATATTGAACCTTAAGCAAGCCGATGCCCCCTAGTTTGGTATGTTTGCATGAGTTTGCCCACCGGTGCCAGATAACTCCGGATCCCTCCGAGTACCGATCTACCAACGGTTCCCAGGTCTCAACCTGCTTCTGGCCCGATCCTCTTTTTTGCCCAGCCCCAGACCCTCTCCCCAGCCCCTCCCGCAGTCCCAAACCTGTC
>JAYMTP010002796.1:0-18647 GCA_036897365.1 Geranium brycei
AGGTTTTATAGGGTCAATCACGTTCTACCATTTTGCACTACACATTCTACAGAGGTCAATCACGTTCTATCATTTTACACTACACATTTTACCGATTCGGACGTTCGGACATTTTCACCCCGTTTGTACCTGATTGTTGCTCTCTCTCTCTCTCTCTCTCTCTATATATATATATATATATAATATTACAAATTATGTTAAAAGTTTTATATGTCAATTTACAATTTTTGTATATTTTTTTTCACTTTATTATAATATTATCATAACGATGAAAAAGTAGAAGATAAGTTTACATTACATTATTATAATATATAAAATATACACTAACTTCTTTTATAAATTTATAATAGTGCATAACTACTTGAAAAAATTGTGTATATGAAGAAGAATTTATTTACTCAAATAGATATTTCAAATTTAATTTGTCATCCACAAAATGAATGATATTTACGAGGGTGAAGACAAGATCAACGGTCACTACTCAATACAATACACATGGAAAAAATTGGAAATTGTGAGTGGAACTATGGTCCAGTCCTAGTGTGTTTTGCTGACAAAGTGGGCCTTTTTTATAATGATATAAACAAGAACTGACAAATTTAGAATTAACCAATGTGAACCACATTTGTAATTCTTTTGCTTTCCAGACATTTGTCCTTTTGTTCTTTAGACATTTGTTTTTATTATTAACTTGTAGCCTTCAAATATATACAATAATTTAGATTTCATATTTAACTTATATATCTATTGATTTATTCAATGGAGATAGATCTATCCAACTACACATAAAATGGAATAAACGTGCTCCAAATTTAGTTGCTATTTCAATCTGGATTTCCTTGTAAATTTCAACACGGAAGTTCACAAATGAACCCATAATAATTAGAGGTAATTACTCTTCATGCATTTATCATGACGTATTTACAACTTACTATACATATTTTCAAAAAGTTGTTTTCGACTCACTTAATTATATATTTTATATGTTATTGTTTTTCGTTAAAATATGGACATAACTTTTTTTTTTGAAATGTAGAAAGTCGATAAATGCTCTCAAGTAACCATCCCATTGTCAAATAGATGTATCTCCTTCTCTTTCACTCATTTTTTGAATTTTGTATCTCTTTTTGACTTTTACCATCCAACTTCACTGGTACTTCAAACAAAATATTAAATACGCTTGGAGGTCAGGATCCTGGTTCTCAAAACACTGTGTATTGCTCCATTGAAAAGCTAGAAAAAAAAAAAGAAAAAGAGAGAAAAATAAAAGCGAACTAAAATAATATGAGATAAGCTACTCAAAAAAAAATATTTAGGTCATTCTGTGGACCGTTCGAGCTAAAAATTTCTACCAATAATTATATTAATGGTCACTTCTTTGAGCTTTTAGCCTTTTCATTCATAAACTCAACATTAGAAGCCAATAGGTATTTCATTTCTTGATTTTCTTGTGTATTTTGAGACATATCATTATAACTTAATTGTCTTGTGTATTTTGGGACATCACATTATAACTTAATTGTTTCAGGAGTGTGGAAGCAAAACTTGATTTTTGACAGAATAATTGTATACGAATTAAAAACCAAAGGGAAAAGAAGAATAGAAAACGAACCACCACCCCCCTTAAGAAAAATATTTTTCAAAATGACAGAAATATACTCATTTTCATTCATTCTCATTCTATTGGACTTTACAAAATAATTTCAATAATGACCTAGTCTTTAAATATCTTAATTAAAAACATTTATTATGTAAAAAGTTTCATTCTATTCTACCAAAGTTTTTGTCAGACACCCCAATTTCTATTTTGTCACAAATAAGGTAACATTCGATGAATCTAATATACATTTGATGTAAAATGCCGTACTTTCAATACATAATCTAGCGAGTTTTAGCTTCATTGTCACAAGCCAAGGAGCTTGCAACGACTGCAACCATAACGCTTGGGTTTGAAATTGAAACCAATTATGCTGGTGAAGAGGTAGATATTGTCGTTGGTTCTGTTTGCATTTCAGAAATATTTTTGCATACTGTCTAATTTTATTTTCAATATGGTAATTAATTTTGAGAATCTGAGATTGTTGTGGGTAAGAAGGTATTTTCTTGCGTTTCAAAAATGGCCAAGTGGGTATGGTTTCATCGGAATTTCTATCACTGTCTTTGCCACAGTCAACAAGAGTGAAAGGGAATTGGATAGGCAAGCCTTAGTTGTTCGTAATTGTTCATTAGTTAGTCCTATTACATCTTCACAGCTCATTTGGAATACTTGTTAGTTTTTGCCCTGCTTCACTGCTAAATAACAGACCAATCTCACAATCTTGAAGCTCCCAAGAGCATGGGAAATTTAGGGTTGTCCCAAAAACATAAACACCCAAAAGGACAAGTGCCAATATGAACCATTCTCCAGACGGACAATAGATATTTTACTACTCTGAAGTTAACTTGTTCGTGTCATCAGATCAGGGGAGAGTAGTTCATGGTCATTTGTTGTCACTGTGTTTGCAGTATAGAATATATCAATTTGTTAACCTTGATAAAATATTGTGTTCGGTAATTGATATAAACCTAGATTCCAAAGGGAAAGGGCAAATTTTAGTTTTTCAAACAGATATGGGAAAAATAACCCTCAGGCTGTGATAATTGTAATAGCAAGCTAATAATAGGTGAAGACCTTGTCATAATATGATTTTCTAAACCACTAGGTAGGTTTCTTTAGCACCACCATTAACTCAACTACATTGCAGAACCCATGAATTGTACATTGCTTCCATTTTGTAACCCTTCTCTCCCAACCTCAAATCAAAACTCAAGCTAACAGTGAAGGCTCCTTACTATCAACTAGCACTTTCACCAACCTCATTCATGTTTTAAAATTGCGTTGAGGCAATCAATACCTGTGTCGCTATCGATACCACACAATAGGAGTGGAGTTGTTCTGGGGAAGCTGAGGAGTCATGCAATGCTGCTGTTGCCATGGCTGCCCAGCTCGAGTTCCTTCAAATTCAAGGGCCATCCCATCATTGTCATTGTCACATTCAATGTCCATGGTTGAGGCTCCTGCTTCCTCGGCCTCCATCAGCTCTGTAAACTGTGAGGGAACCCAGGGAATCACAGCCAAACACTGACCACTGCTTGATCCATTTTCCTCCTCATTTCCTCTTCCTTCAATACCCAGAGATTCAGTTGGATGCAGAAATTGCTCTGCAAATACGATCACACAACAAAGAGGAACCAAATTAATCCCAAAATAGACATTCCCCATAGATAAAATGCCCAAGCCATTTTGAACTACACAAGATCAGGATGATTCGACTTGAGCAATTACTGAAGCTAGTTGCAATAGCATAGCTGGAAGCCTAGTAATTCTGCAATAAACTTGAAAACATATATTTAATTTTGGAATGAAGAGAACTCACTGTTATAGGTGGATAAGATATCAGAATCGAGAGTGAGAGAGAAGCAGGAAGGAGAGTGAAGAATCGGCGAATTGAGGGGCTTGTATAGCACAATAGCCCTCTCTTGGGTCGCAGCCGGAGGTTGATCAGCAATCGGCTGCATCTCCACCTCCGCGTCCTACAATCACAAACAGTCAGAACCAGACGCAAAGTGAAGAGTAGAGAGAGAGAGAGTGACCAAGTACCAGGCGGCGAATCTTCCTGGCGGGAGAAGAGAGAGAGAAATCGGAGAAATCGTCGTAGACTTGGTCGAGATCCTTCCTCTTGGTCTTCAACAAGTAACCTGCCATTTCAATCTCTTGTACAAGAAACCCTAATCACAGCTTCACAGATAAATTCAACAAGGAACCGAGAGATAATATAAACGGAGAAATGAGTTCGTGGTAGCTCTAGACGTTTCCAGAAAACAAGACCCCACGTCATCCTTTCTCCTCTCATCTCATCGCTCTCATTAATGGGCTATACCCTATTCTTAGTTAATGGGCTCAGTCACTCCCTGCGCTTTAACAAAAAAACGACGTCGTACAAACAAAACCAACATCTAGGTATAAGTTCAAAGGAAAAATTAAAAAACACGGCCTTATTTCAGTTTTCCCGAAACTCTCTCTCTCATATCTTTTTTTCGTAAAACTTTGTATTTTTTTACATCGTTAATTAATTTAATTTCATCAAAATAAACGAAAATCTTTAAATATCTTCATAATTCTGAAAATACCTTCATCTCGGTATATAAAATTGCAAAAACTCTCTATATATTATTGCACTTTTTTTTGCAGAGAGTTGTGGTGTACAATGTGTTTTATTGCACAATCAAAATAATAAAAATAATATACATATAAAATCAAAATATAAATTCTAATACAAACATAAATATTAAAAATATGGGTAATTACATATCAGTATACCCGTCCAAAACCTCATTCTAATATCACTGTACTCAAGTTTGAATTTTTTTTTTTTCAATCCCTCAAGTTTCATTACGTTACATTTAACTCGATTCTGTGACGGAAACTGTTAAAAAAATTTTAATGACCAAAATGCCCTCGAGGTATAATTTCTAATTTGATGTAATGATTGATATGATTATGAAATGACTACTTTACCCCTATTTGAATGATCAAATTATATGATATACTAAGGACAAATTTGACTTTTGAACCACAGAAATAAAAGAATTTAAAAAGTGAAAACAAGTTTACAAATTTACCCTCTTGTTCAACCTAATCTCACCCTCTGTCTTTCACTTGAAGCCCTCTTCTCCTCCATCTCCCTCTGCTTCAATCCCATCTCAGATTCAGCCGTGGGAGTTGACAGTAGACCCCACCTAGGATGCCACGGCGGTGCCCTTGTCGTGGGTCGGGGCTGCGGCGGAGAAATTGCGGACGCCCCACCACCCATGGTTATTCAATCTTGGGGTCTCCAAATCCCTCGATATTGAGCCAAAACGAGGCCAATTGCTTTTTGGGTGGAATTCAAATATATGTTCAGTGGTTGTGTTTAATTCATAAGCATTCATATTCATGGCTTTTTTCTGTGTTTTGGTGGTTTAGTTTATGGCTCTTCATTTTCGTTGTGTAGTTATAAGAAAATAGTTGTTCATGGATGGTCATTTTTAAGCTTTTGAATTGTATTTGATGAGAACATTGTTACATTGTTGTGTGATGGTACCAAGTTTAATTTTAATAGTTGTGGGAGGAACACGTTGTATACAGAGGGAGTTACAGAGAGAGGGAGTTACAGAGAGGGGAGGGAGTTAGAGTGATGGTTGGGTTTCTTTCATGAGAGAGAAAGAGAGACAACGAAGGAGAGAGAGAGTGACGAGGGAGTTACAGAGAGAGGGAAGGGGGAAGGGAGTTTGGGACAGAGTGATGTTTGAGGAGGGCAAATTGGTCATTTCTCATGAAAATTTTAATTTGTATTTGAAAAGACTGACCTATCCTTGCACTATGAACTTAGTTTATTATTTACATGAGGGCACAATAGTCTTTTCACATTTACTAGATAATTATGTATTTTAAACATATATACGAGGGCATTTTTGACTATTTGATTTTAATACAATACAATACAAATATTTCTTTTTATTATTTTAATATAAGATAATTCATATTTTGATTGTTGGAGGCACACCCGGTCGGTTATGATGTCGAAGCATCGTTTCTACTTAGATAATTATGGGGTTATGAAGTCGTGGGCATCGAATTTGTGACCGGAGAACTTGGCGGAGACCGAAGGAGAGTAGCTTGAAGGTGCAACCGAGGGCGAGCTCGACGACATTGGCGGAGGCGAAGGTGGAGTCGAGGGCAAGGGCAAGGATCAGAGGCTGGAGGACGAAATCGGAGTCGGAGACGGGGATTCCGACGAGAGGGGAGGCGGAGGGATCGGCGCCGCCGCAGAGGTATATTCTTTTTTGATATTTTTATAAAAATACCTCAATCGGCAAATACAAATCCTGAACTATTTGTATTTTCCTGTGGGATAAAGGAGGATTCGAACCTTCTAAATATCAGGATCAAACCTGCGGTCGAGGGCGGATTTGCAGGAACTGACGAGGTAAAAGTTCTTGCGCCAGGAGGCGTTCTTGATGATCTTGTCGAGGGAGGGGCCGATGACGTAGTCGGAACGGGAGGGACCGCCCAGGGTTTGAGAGTTGGACATTAGTTTGAAGATCGGTGAACGCCCAATTCACATATTTGGTGAATTAAATTCTGGTGCCAACTTGGTTCAAATCAGGAAAAGGAAGTGAAAGGGAATGAGAGAGAAGATGTTGAGTGAAAATTCTAATTTTTCTAATTCACTGATTTATTGCAGTACACTAATACATTTCAAACTCAATTAAAAATTAAAACACTAATATATTGTAATATACTAATACATTTCAAACTTAATTAAGGTTGTTGTAGTATACTAATACAACTAAAACTCAATCAAAAATTCTGATTTTTTAATTCAATGATTTATCGTAGTATACTGATACATTTTAAACTCAATTAAAAATTAAAACACTAATACATTGTAGTATACTAATACATTTTGAACTCAATTAAAAATTTAAAAACTAATACCGTTAAAACTAAATTAAAAATTCATATATTTTTTATTTTTTAATTTAAATACTTAATGATAATAACAAATAAAGTTAGTATTAATTAAGATTTGGTTGGATTACGGTTAGAAAGATTAATAAACTAAATGATAATAACAAAACAATTTAATATTAATTAAGATTATGTTGGATTACAATTCTTTTTCTAAACAATAATGTTAGTATTAATTAAGATTTGTTAGATTAGAGTTACACAAATTAATAAACTAAATGATAATAGAAAACAAATTTAATATTAATTATGATTCCATTGGATTACAATTCTTTTTCTAAACTAATTTGAATACATGTTAATAATCACGTGTCTCCATTTAATATACAATTCATTAACCAAATAAAATGATCTCTGTCTTATTCATTAGATTTTGATGAATTTTTTTGATATGTTTGGTTATGCAATATTCTGATTCGTCGTGTTGATTTTCAAGAGACAAATGATAGATTGAAGAAGAAATATTGTTGGAATTGACTACTTCAGACAGATTCAGCAACAAAATAGGAGTAATGACAAAAAAGTGAATGATTTGGTAATGTTCAATATAAGATAATTGAGTTCAAGGAACCAAAAAGCTATCATAGATCGCATAAAAGACGGTACATATCAATTATTGTTATACAAATATCTGTTTATCATCTACTAATTTTTTATTCCTCAATATCTTGGAATCTGCGAGCCTTATTCAATGATTTATTTGAATTGTTTGTTATGTTGTTATTGAAGTATTATTGATATTTATTTGTTTTAATTTATTGTTTTCTGTTTTTGTAAATTTTTTATTTAATTTATAATAGTTCACTTTTTAAAATTAAATTAAACAATTTTAATTATTCAATAATATTTTATAAATAATACCGCACATCGCACGGAGCTCTAACCTAGTTGTTTTCAAAGTTAGGTGTAGTGAATATAGAATCGAGCGTCAATAAATTTTATCCCTTAGATAAAACAGCAATGATTATGAGCATCAGTAGATTTTATTCTAGCAAATACGCAATGAATGCACGGCACGGTCTGCCCATAACCTGGCTTATTACACGGCAGCTGCCCATTTCTCAGCGACTCAGATTATTAACATAATGTTTCACTTCATGCGCATCACCTATGTTACAGCTATATAAACTATACATGGTTATTTTGAGGGGATATTGCTTCGTGGTAGCTGCATGTCACTTGAGGGAATTCTTAAGATCATCTCCATCTGGAGAGAGGAATAGAATGATGGAAGAATAACTAAGCATCGGGTACAGATTGCTGTCGAGGAAGTTGGCATACTGTCTGACTGCAACATCCCTGTTTGGGAGGTCTGGAGTGAGGAAGTCGTATGGCGCAATTTTGCTCGTGTCCACCAGTGGTTCCCATCTATACCCAGGCCGCTCTGGAAGTGCCACCGTCACTGCTAAATGACTAGTGTTGAATGCTATGTAGATCTCCCTTTTCACCGCATCTATCTGGATGCATACAACAATTAATAATTATCAGACAGATACTTTACCTGTATTCATAAGACATAGGCCATAACGAGCTAAACATATGTTGACAACTGGGTTTCAATATGGAGTTATATGAAACATGTTTCTCCTTTCCATGCATAGAGTATTTAATGCTTAATTACTGGTCATATATGACTGAATTAGCACAGCCGATATGTATACCAAAGAACTAAATCATTTAGGCATGAAAGTGACATAAGTGAATTGATGAGTACCAGGGTGAAGGCCACAAATCGGCTTGTATCAGACCAGTCTGGCAACCCGGGAGCATGACCATGCCACTGCAGCCTCTCTGCTGTTGGGAAGTCATGTAACCCTAGTGACTCACATTCCCTGGAACAACATAATTGCAATCATGAATAAAAGAAGAAATCGAAGCAACATCAGCAACGTGAGGGAGATACTTACTGCCTGAACTTTGTCATAAGGCAGCAAAATCTATAGAAATCTGATGAGGCTTCTTCTTTCTTGTCCCAGCGGAAGTAATTGATCTGGAGAGAAGCTAACAATCAATTTATGAAGCAAAAGTTTGGACTTGATTAAAGTAGGTTTTAGATGATTACATAATTATCATGGCAATAAGTATTGTTGTTTCCCCCTTTCGTGTGGCCATATTCATCACCCATGTATATCATTGGGACACCCTGGCATAAAGAAATTGGTCAATGAACAGATAAAAGTTGGTCCTTATTTTCAGCTCATCTGTGTATCCAGATTAGTGGAGATTCATCCCTCTAGTTGTTACCGTGACTTTAAAACACATACTTCTGCCATTCCAAAAATAAATGGCATGTTTGATCGGCAAAATTTAAAGATTAGTGAAGTTAGTGCTCCCACTTGCTAAGTCACTCATCGGTAATAACATACAAGGATATCATTGATAACCTATGCATAATTCACTTCCTCAAAAGGAAAGTGGACACTCATTTTTGTAACAACTCATTCAGTAAAGTGGCCACTTATTTTGGAACGGAGGTAGAAATAAGAAAATATATTAGATCCAATTTTGACTCAATGCATAGCTCTCCAGTTTTGAATTAGTACTGCCTCATTTCAGTTTCCAAACCAAGCCAATACAATAAAGCTAGTAGAAGGCTCTTGTAGGTGATTCCTGGAAGCTCTGTGGACATTCAAGCAGGACCTTATTGATTTGGCACTGGCACATATAATAAGGGGCATGTTAAATTATTCTTAGCATACCTGTCAGATGTCACGACTGATATATTCATACAAGGTTAACAAGAATATTTATTAAGCAGATCTCAGCATGTAATTGCATTAAAGCTGTATTCATGCAGATAAGGAAGAGTTCAGCATGGAAGGCTAGGCTGACCAAAGATATGCTTAAGGCCATGGAAGGAACCAGACAAGAGCAGTACAAACATAGAGCTATTGCAATTCAAAGATCTGAAGGTAGCGTTTGGTTAATCCAATGATTGTCGCTTGGGAATGGGAATCAAGAAACGGAATGGGAATGAGATTCTCAGTCTTGATGTTTGGATTACATGAAACCGACTAGAAAATCACCCTAACCGGAAATCCAGAACCAAGTAATAAACTTTCCTTTATTTTTTTTCAGCTTCCTTTATTTTCTTTAATTTAAGAAAAATCCCTTGAATGAGGACCCCAACCCTAATCTCAGTACCATTCCTATCCCAAAAACGTATCTGCTAATCATGTACCAAGCATTTCCAGTGCCGGCAGAGAACATTCTGTTCTGAAAAAACATGTGATAAAACAAATGAATTTGGTTATAACTTACTTGGGAAACCATTAAGCAGAGAAAGAAATTCCGCATTTGTCGTTTCCTCAACTTCTTCACAGAAATGCTTGCAAACTCACCTTCCTAAATAATTATTTTCACAAAAAATGAAGAGTTGTGAATAAAAGTCTTACTACCACCAAATGAGTACAACCAGATAGGCAGATATCCCCAAATTATAGACATATACATGAAATGATTGAAAATCACCTGTAAATACTACTTAGATTTTCAGTTAATTTAATTTGCCTTATATTCTTATTATATATTCAGCCGAATAGGAATTCTCTATATATTCAGCCGAATAGGAATTCTCTCTCTTACCCTATTTCTCTTAAATAAAAACATGTTCATCTAAGATTCCTTTTTCAGTTGGATAGAAGTACCAATCAGAATGTTCTTACTTCTCAACATTTCTAGTTACCTTCTACTTTAGTGGTTAGTATATATATTGAATAAAAAAGGACGAAAATCACGATGACCTTATCACAAGCACCAACACTAGACCAAATCATCACATCTGAAAGCAAAAGCAGTGTTTACCTGTCCACAGTTCCAGCTGTTATTGTGACTTTCTCCATCATTATTGTCTTCACCATTTGCCAAATTATGTTTGTTGTTGTAGGTCACTAAATCAGCCAAAGTAAAGCCATCATGTGCACATATAAAGTTGATACTGTGCCATGGTTTCCTTCCTCCTCCCTGACCAGTAAAAGATGGAACTAAATAGTCATACAGTAGCACAATACAGAACATTCCAACACAATATGGGTATGCCAGGAGTCTCATTGAGTCTAAACTTAAACAGTGATGGTCACGAGATTACCTGGTATAAATTGGGGCTCCCACAAAGACATTCGGCAAAAGCCCCAGAAAACCCATCTGTGCCCTTGATGAACAGCCGCACAATGTCACGATACTGAAATCCACAGCAAAAAACATATAAACTTGCCTGTAAATGAATAAACATGCACCCTCCCACAAACATCATGAGAAAAGGAAATATGAATGTAAGTCATAATTAATTCAAATTTAAATAAGCCTTGAATGGCACCATGTGAATAATTAAACTTGCAACTACATCCATTTTGACATCTAGAAGACACTGTGTAAGCCATGCATCCGCAGTCACGTGAAAGAGAAAAAGACAGTCTGAGAAAGATCCATAGACATGATGTTCTAGAAGTTGGCAAGTTGAAGAGACTGTATTCCAGCATCCACAATTATAACTTTTATAATAAATTGTAACTCTGTGACCTTCATGAGATGATGTCTTGAGGAAGGGTGAAACTTTGATGCAAATATGAAAACAGGCCATCAACAAAATATGCTCTTTACCTGTAATTGTTAGATTATTATGAGCACAAATATGCATGGAATTAATTCAATAACTGTAAGGTATGGATAGCCTGTCATTTTGATCCTTTCCCTCACTCCCATTGACCATAAACCACGATCCCACACTAACCTTTCCATTCCATTCAGACCAAATACCCCAGTGAGGAAATTTGCCAACTTGATACAGGCCACCAGCATCCCATGCTTCAGCTATAAGCTTTTTGACAAGGAACAATAAAATGTTCAGCAAATAATCTGATATATTAATAGAACATGAAATGGTTAGAATAACTATAAAGTACACATGAATAAAATCAAAATGAAGCTGGTTTGCAGTACAGACTACAGCTACAGGAACAAAATTATATATAGGTGATAAAATTGGGGGGAAAGTACAATTTATAACTATGGAATAGTAAACTGGAAGTAGAAAGGGGAAAAAAGAGAGACCACTTGATTGAGGCAGAAAAACTGTTGAAAAAATTTCTAACCATTACAGTATTATATGATTGTATGTGTAACACCAATACATATTGGCCATATATGAATATTAGAGCCCGTTACTTTGTGGGTACTTGCATATGTTCACTCGATAAATCGAAGTAGGAGAGACTTCTTGAAACTTTTAAAGTAGGAAATACTTACTGAAAAACTTACTTAAATATTCATATTCAGAAATACTTACTGAAAAACAAAATTATGCTAAGCTGAAAATTCACAACAAAGTAAAGGGATAGAGGGGGAAAGGCAGCAGCAACAAAGATCAATAACAATACCTTAACTCCACGAAGTATTGGATCGTTACTCATCATGTCAATTAGTGGAGGGATGCTCAGAGGGGTGCCAATTGTACACAAGTCACCTTCTATTGGGTTCCCATATACATTAGCTGCATCCCAGAGACTGTAGAAAGAAGGAAACAGAAAGACCAACATAAACATTAGTCTAGTGAGTAGATTGCCAAGTACTCAGAATAACTGAAAGAGATGTAGCAAGACCTGCTACCCCTGGTCATGATAGAAGCAAGATCAAAGCGAAAGCCATCCACATGCATTTCTGTTACCCAATATCTGTCACAGATAAAGAAAAAATAAACACACACAATCCTATTCAGGGATGCAATGAAGAGATATGGAGCTTGTAACTCAGCATTCAAATATCACAGCAACAGAATCACCAATAATGGGTAAATAGAAGAAATAATACACACTTAGATGTGCTCAGCTTAAATAAAAAAAAAGCAATTTGAGAAAGGAAGAATAATATGCTTCAGGGTGTCAAGCGTACCTCAGGCAATCCAATATAAACTGTCTTACAACAGGATGGTTGCAATTGAATGTATTACCACAACCTGAATAGTTATAGAACTCCCCCTGTAAAAACATTAAATAGAAGGTAAAACAGTAGCAATTAGAACAACGGGATCAGGAAACATGTTAAAGCTTTACAATAATTTGAAACCCAAAATGGAGCAGATGGCTTAAAGAAAGGATTGATCGCTGATAAATTATGCCCAAACCAAAAGTACAATTTAGCTCCAACATTCTCTCTTCCCCTTTTAATTTCTTTACACCCCTAGATTATTAAATCCTTAATTTCATTCATCATCAAATCACTTTCGACTTTTTTTAAGGCAGGAACATATGACAATTGCAAAAGCCATACCTTAGGCGCAACCATGTAGTACACACTGTTATCAACACCTCTAAAAGAAAATATTGGGCCATTCTCATTTCCTTCAGCTGTGTGGTTGAAAACAACATCCATGAGCACCTGATTCAGTAGAATTAGAAGAAACAAATATCCAAAAACACGTAAAAAAAGAAGCACTTAATTATATTCTAACAAAATGTCACCTCGATTCCACGTTTATGTGCTTCTCTAACAAGAAACTTGACTTCATTTATAGCATCATGTCCACAATTACGTATGCCCGCAGATGAGTATCTTATCATTGGGGAAAAGAAATTGATAGTCGAATACCCCCAAAAGTTCATCCTGAACAAAAACTCATAGCATATAAGGCATGCTTGAACAAGTTGTTTCATGTAGTTACCAAACTTATCAAATCAAACATAAAGAAGTCGAGACATATTCTTCACATTATTTCCACGTTCTTTTTCATCCTTTTTGAAAAAGTAAAAGAATCTAAGGTGATTTTTTTGTTGAAATACAGTTCCAAATATATATGTCAGTATCACTACAAGCAATCTGAAGGCTGATGTACGAAAAACTTTGGAAGTTAATTGTCCAGGTTAGGATGGGAATTACTAAAAGTTTAACTTCAATTAGAAGTATAGTGTAACTAAAATTCAAATGGGGATATGACATTTAGATTTCCACCACAGATTGAACAGGTGTTGTAAAACTCTTGGAGCAAATGGAATTGATCTTTTATACACCAAAAAATAGTAGTCCAACATAAAATCAATGATAAAAATGATATTAACTAATAAATAGCCCTCCATAGTCAATACCACCAAAATGAGAAGAAAAAATTAAAGTAAGTAAAGGCAGAAACATTACTTATAGTCACCCAAGACAGAATTGTAGCTGAAGTATTCCAATTCGTTGAACTCATGACATGGCATTAATTCTAGACAGTTCACCCCAAGTTCCTGCAATATGAATTAAGGAAGCTTAGTGCCACAGGTTATAACCACATTATTTTATGATGACATGTGATAATAGTAGAATAAAATAATATAATGTGCAAGTGAGGAATACTTTTGACAGTCTTGCACAATATTGGGAACAAATAACTGGAAGGTGATATAAAAGCGAATATAGTAGGCCTAGTGCCCACAATATGCTTCGAAATATAATCTTCAAGGAATTGCAAGACTGTCAAACTATTGCTATTGTGATTACTAATATCTTATCTAAGATAACTAATACTGAAGTTCAGCGTAATTTGATCATAGGCTACTTATACCATTCAAGTTATAGTTAAAATAAACATCCTGTAAAAATTTAAAATTCTTGATGCGCCCCCAACTATACCTTCAAATGGTCAAGCTTCTCAACTACACCAAGGTATGTGCCAGGGAATTCAGCCCCACTTGATTCATGCCTTGTAAAACCTCGTACATGCATTTCATATATAATATGATCCCTTTGCCGATATTTCAGCGGTAAGTCTCCTTCCCAGTCAAACTAAAAACATGAAACAAAAAAAAATGGTTAAATGATGGTGGGATCGAGTTCAAGAAAGACTGAAATAATAGCAAAAAGAAAGAAACTTAAGACTATAATGCATGTGTTATGTATTATTCATCTATAATTAAGTTCCTCAAACAGAAACAGATTAGGAGATACACCGCCTATGTGAAAATGCAGGCACAAGGTACTCATGAAACCAGTGAAAATAACAGAAAAGAGAGGATACAAAAGCAGATAACCTAAAATCAATTAAAAAACAATACCCACTAGTTCATATTTTCCAGCCACTGAAAACAAGGAAATGTATATAAAGGAAATGCAGTTTTCACAAGCTGGATTACAGTATCTACAATTTCTAAATATGAATAAGGATACAGGTGCAAGATAGAACAAGGAGGCTGGGATCTAAAATCGAGTACCAAAAATAAAATTAATCAGGGATGGTTAAACGACAGCTGAACATTTTGGTGTATTGGAGCATTATATAAGTAAGTTGGGAACTTGAGCTACAGAAAAATAGTAATATAATTGTGCCTGTGAGATTTAGAAGCCAGTGCACCTAAAACAAATTTGTTGCCATTCCTAGAGCAGTTAAGTTCCCTAAACACTTTACTCCCAGAGGTTACAAGATAACATTAAAACTTCACAGCCTTGTAATATAAGTAAAAAGAACTTTTAGCTCACTGTTTTCTGATTTAGGACAGGCATATAACTAAGTTAAAAGATTGAGGGGTGACCTTGAGGAAAAAACTACATCAGCAGCCAGAAAAAAGACAACACAAAGGATTAACGATGTTTATGGACTGATACACGCGTTATTCTGCAGTGCATACAAAATTAGAAATACAGATGCAATGCAGGGGTTCATTTGAATGGCTTGAAATGAATCTATTAATCTTACTCCAATCCAAAGGCTTGCGCTATCAGGTGGAGAGCTCGTCTAGCATATTAAGTGGTCACCAAATCCACACTCGTTCAATGCTGGACATTTCAACACTCCCACTTACGCGCATGACACAAATGCCTCACTCGAGGACCAAGAACATATGATGGGGAGGAAGCACAAACGGATCACAAGCTCAAATACCAAACCAAGTTCCAATACCATATTAAACTTACTCCAACCCAAAATTTTAAACTAATAGGTGGAGGGCTCAACTAGTATATCAAGTGATGGCTAAATCCACATTGTAAGAGACGCTTCAACAACATCCATTGTTTGACACACAAAGAAGCTAGTCAGCAATTGTGAATAATTAAACACAAAAGAAGAGGATGGATTAAAAAAACATTGGTTAAGATAGAGAGGAGAAGCTATACAACAATGCCTTCAAGAAACCCAGTACCACATTGTAAACCACACTGTGTTACAAATGCACACATTAGTCAGACATATTGTGCACCTGATTGACATAAACATCATTTACAAATCCAACCTTGAGAAGCCTGACATTGAAGTAGTTATATATAGAGGAATAAATAATAAACAAGATAACACAAAATAATGACACAGTATCTACTTAAGTGTCCATGAGTTGTAGACTTGCACAGAGCACCTCATTGTTTGGAGAAGGTACCATGCAGGCCATTTGGGGCCAGCAATTACCGTCAGGTCCCAGAACTCCATACTCCCCTCTGCTTATGACTGCCTAGACAAATGCAAGGAAAAATTAGCATCCAACTTACATGATATCTAAACTGAGGAACTAAACTCAAAGGTATCATTTTGTTTCTTTGTTTCATGAAGTGGGGTAACAAGCCGAATAATTGTGATGAACATAAGCAAAATTGAGGCATGGAGGGAACTAACTTTTGCATAAGGATCCAGTAGTATCTGAGAAGGATTGAAGTACTGCCCTTCTTCGGGAGAAAACTTTCCATCAAAACTGTAGCCATAGAGCATATCTTTGAAATCTCCTTTGAGAAAGACATGCCAGACATCCCCAGTCTTATTAGTCAGTGGATCAAGAGATATTTGTTCAGTAGCTCCACTCTGCATATGAAAGAATAAAAATGAGTAGTCATGCAGACATCATAATGCCTAGAACAAAATTAAGACAAATAAATAACTAAAAGCATTTAAGTGTTTTAAAGCCGCTATAACGATCTAAGGTTGTGTCTGGATGATTCTTAGATTGGGAATCACTTCTCCTTTTGGGTATAAATTACCATCCCACTACATTACCCCATTTTCATTCCACCAAATAGAAGGAAAAGGGATTCCCATTCTTAAATGGTTAATGGCCTTCAAAAACAAATTTAATTTGCTTGCCACTAGACACACGGAGGCACAATATCTACATTCTCATGTAAAAAATCCAGAGACAGGTTAAGGATTGTGAGAACAGTTTCTATTAAATAGTGAATGACATTCAATAATAATATCCTCCTACTGACCCAGTATCTCAATAATAAAATATGTCCAAACTAGAAACAATAACTTTTTATCATTTTAAATACTGTATACAAAACATATCAATGAAGGGACATCACCAAACAAAAAATGCTGTTCCATTGAAGTTGATCAATACCTCAATTATCAAAAAAGGACAAACTAGAGTTCTTATTCATTGTCTTCTTTTCTTTCCTTTGCTTTCTTCTCAATGATAACTTCTGTTGCAAGATGGAATTTTATACTTTAAATTTTCTCTACAATTACATAAGTACATACATTGACAACCTGATTTAAGAAGCATTTTCATCGTCTCCTTGCAAGAAATCCAAGGTAATGACACTATTGCCTAACTGACATCCACTTATATTCAATCTGTACAGATCAATAAGAGCATACCTTAAATGTTCACATGTCTTTGCCTAAGCGTGTAACCAAAAGGATGGACTAACGCTGGCCCAATGACTTTGTCACTAATTTAAAGTTTACCACACATTATACACAAAACATTTGCCCCAGTGAATTTTTATGTAATCTCAATTCTATCCATTATCTAACAAACATCATAAATTTGCCTCCAATTGAGTAATAAACATTCCCAAATGTACTGTTTTAATTTTCTAGATGGTATAGGTGGTTGCCGCCCACAAATTCACCATAATGATTTTGATTTTGTATGCAAACATAACCTACATATATATGAGGAAAGTCACATCATATGGGTATATAATATAATAACTTTTTCCAATTTTGTTACTTAAAATTGTTTATTTAGTCCATATATTTAATAGATACATTGCTACTACCACTGATCTAAATTTATGCATCCTTCTCTTTGTATAAGGTACATGTACATATAAAAACTAGAAACTACTGATACACAAATAATAAGCTTACTACATTTATATAAATCATTTTAATACTAAAATTAAAGGGAAAAAAGATGAATAGAGTGGGAGCATGAACAAACCTGCTGCAAATCGACAAGAGTGGTCAAGCAAAGAGTAGCAGAGACTGCATTTCTAGAGTAGATAGCAAAATTGACGCCGCCGTCGCGAGCGGTAGCACCAAACGGCGTCGGATGCCCCTCGAACACCTTAAACCGGCGCCGTATCGGCTCCTCCACCTCAACAACCGCCGTATCCGCCTCCGGCGCCGCCTTCCTTCTCGCCTGGGCCACCAGTCTCCGAGAATCGCTCGGAAGGTTCGGGAATGCGTCGGCCCTCTGCCTCGGGACGATGAACGAGGAATGACAAGTGTGGGGATTGGGAGTGAGCTTCGGCGCCGATTGGAGCAACAGGGAAGAGGAGTGAGTCGCGTTCATTGCTCGATCATGTGAATTTGGGAGAGTGAGAGTGTGTTTCGCGGGAGGTTGGTGAAGAGGGACAAATCTGATCTGGAGTTTGTGGATTTCGTTTTTGAATTTTAAAGCTCACAAAAACAAACCAGGAATAACAATGCTTTGGTTTTAGATTTTCTTTTTTTCTATTTTTTCCGAATGAGAGATATTTTTAAACTGTTTTTTATATTACTTGGCGTATGGGCCTTCAATGACCCAGCACAGTGTAACTGAAATTTTCTAACAATAATTCACATATTTTTCAGGAATAAAATTATTAAAAACTTTTTTTGAAGATATTTACAGAACAGTATAAATAAACATACAAATGCTACAAGACGCGGTATGTACCTTGAGCTTCGCGAAGTTCTAGGGTTTTGCCAATTTGGCGAGGTCACGCGATGGCGGCTCTCGTCTGAGGTGGTTCTCGGTCAGAAGGCAGTGCGGCGTCGCCTGGGTGGAGCAGGAGTAGGGGGCGGTTCCCGTCTCGATTTGGTTGGGGCTGATTGGAGACTGGTTTCAGGGCTGATTTGGGGCTTGTTTCGGGGTTGATTTGGGACTGGTTTTGAGGCTGGTTTCGGGGTTGATTTGGGGCTGGTTTC
>JAYMTP010002797.1:0-18642 GCA_036897365.1 Geranium brycei
TGTGCCGAAGATGTTGAACAATCCGGGAGCCAGAGGGCTTGATTCGCGTGGAGCGTTTATAGTTCACGTTCCTTCGGCGATATATGTGTGGACTGGGAGGAGGTGTGGCTGTGTGATGTCTGGTAATGCGGGAGCGGCTGCTTCTCAGGTTATTAGGTATGAGAGGGCTCGTGGGCCAGTTGTGAGCATTAGGGAGGGCGAGGAGCCGGCTGAGTTTTGGGATGCTCTTGCCAATGATCAGGTTTCGGTTTCTGGTGTTGGAAGTCCTGGTGAGAGGAAGGTGGATGAGTATGATTTAGATTTTGAGATTTTTCATAAGGCGCTTGCTGGAGGGGTTGTCCCACCCTTTTCAGTATCGAACACTGAGTCGGAAACGCGCCTCCCCGCCAGAGAGAACGGGTGGGGGAGGCTGAGGAGGAAGTTTGCCAGCGGTATCATGAAGGGTTTTCTCATGTCGTCGAAGCAAAGTTGTAGCGCACCTCATCCAACAGATATGATCGTAGAGGAGGAGGATGATGAGAATTCTCAGGGAGGCGCTTTGTCTCCATCATGGTCATTGGCTTCACTGCGTGGCTTGCCCGATTGTGAAGAAGATGAGAGCGTGCCATCCCCAGCAACTTGCTCGCCTGATTCTGGCTTCACGGGGATTAGCCCTAAGTTTAGTTCAAAATCGCCAGCTCTGTCGCCTTCGAATTCTGACTATTCCAGCTCGTTTACCTTTTCACCGTCGTCCTCCAACTGGTCTGACCTGTCGTGCTTGTCCTCTCAGCAGCCCTCGCCCTCTAGCTTGGAGCCTACCGATCTGTTCACCATTAGGAAGTCTTCATTAGCTGAGACGCCGTCGCCTTTGCCAAGCACGGCGTTTTCCAACACTTGTCCTCCGAAATTGCTGTGTCCTTCTATTGCAGAGCGGAGAGGGAGCAATCCTCCACCTCGAATGTACTTATCCTCGAGTAATGAACCTACAGAGGCTCCAAAGAGCTTGGTGAGGTCATGGTCCTTCTCCCTCCCCGATTTGGACGATGAGGTGATGTTAGATTCTCCCGCGAGTCATGTGATCGATGGGGTAGAAGAAACGACGAGTCCAATCTTGTTCGAGTGTCCTGCCATGGTCAAAGTCGAGATGGGTCAGCTTCGCAATCTCAGTTCTAGATCGGGATATGTGCTGTTAGCCCCAGATGCAAGTTCGGGGAAAGGGAATTCTGTCACCGTGTATCTCTGGTTGGGGCGTGATTCTTCATATGCGCAAAGACAGAAAAAGTTGCTTGCCGGTCAAGGAACTTGTGTCGACGATCATTTTCACTGGCAGATGGTTGGTCGTAACCTCCTCACTCAGATGGCTATACCTTGGAATGCGCCTATACAGGTAACTATCAAACCTTACAGAAATTTGTTAGTATGTCTTCTAATTCCCTTACATAATACAATTACCCGTAAACATTTAGTGACTCACACGATAATATTTCCAAAATTATACAAGAAAAACACTATGCTTAGGTTCTCAATGACTGCAATGACACTCTGTTGAAACTAAGATTATTAGTTAATACGAGCAACTAAACATATCCTGCACGAGAGGGCTATTCAGGTGAAAACCACCTATTATCGTGCAAACTAAAAACTCATCTCAACTATTGAATGGATAGAGTAAATGGTTGAGATTAAAACACGTCATTAATATTAAATGAATTGAATTGAATTCAAGTTCACCAAAATTATGTAATTTTCACCAAACAGGTCTCTATTTTGTCAATCTAACGGCTGAGACTGGTTCTTAGTTTGCACCAGAATAATAGTTTTCACCTGCAATTGTTCATGAATCCTGTTTGTGTATATGAGAAGGCATAAATTGGCATAGTATTTGTAGCTTTGCTGTAATATTTGGGGAGGCCATTAGCGCATTAAGTAACTTAGTTAAAAATCTTCGAATCTCACATTAACTCAAGTCAATCTGTGGTTAGTTCAAACTCTAGAAGTATGAAACCGAGTTTATGCCTCGTAGATGTATGTTCCATTCCAATGATCTGAATGAAGACAATATATGGTTTTGTTTGGGCAGGTGGTGAAAGAAGGCGAGGAGCCGGAGCAGTTCCTGAAACACATCAACCATTTCCTATCTTAAGAGGGTTGAGACCAAGTTCAGAAAGGATGCAATTTCCTCCAAGAATTCGGTATATAAGGATTTGGGATACTTGCAGCTTCCGAAAGGTGAATCAGCATCCCGGTCGGTTCAAGAAATGCTCATCTGCTTGAGTGATGATGGTATGTAAGGATTTGAGTTTTTGTATTGTTAAAATTGTACAGAAACCAAACCAAACCACTTTTATGTTGAGTAGAAGTTACAAGTAAATAATGTAGCAAGTGAAATGGGAGGCATTGTGCTGCTTACTGTTTTATCTGTTCTTATAATTGATTTATGGGATAATTGTAGAAATTGAATATCTAGTATTTTAGATGTTTTTAGTTCTTTAAGAATAAATTATTCAATGGGTAATTGTGTCATTATTAAAAATGGAGAACTGTGCTTATTTATCGGCTGTTTCTATGGAATTTGACAAACAGTACAAAATTTCAGATAGTTCATTTGAAGGTTTTGTAAGCTTGTTTTATATCTATAGATTCTTACACTTCCGATCAAGAATTAAGGGTCCAACCAAGTCATAAGTTATGATTCAAGGACACCAACAGGCTGATATATAGGTTTTGGATAAACTTCAAAAATCCAAATCTGGCAGCAAGTCTCAATCTCGGCCATCACAGAATGCATACAAAAAGATAGTAGTATTTGTCCACATACCAAACAAGAAAACAAAAGCCTTTCTTTAGTGTAGGGAAGTTCCTAAATATACACATTCAAGGACTTGGAGTGACCATTGATTGTACAAAAAAGTGCTGGCACTGCTCTCTTCTTTAGAGTATGTTCTGAGCTCGTAAATTCGACATTGTTGGGCCCAGTGCACTGCTTCGTCGCCCTCTGAAGGAAGAAGAGCTCCTCCCCGAGTTTTCTTTCTTACTCGAGCCATCTTCGTGGGCGCTCCTCCCCGGATTTTCAAGTTGTGCCTTCTTGGCAATTAAAGCCTGGCTCAGTTCTTCCCATACATCTCCCTTTTCTTCAGTGACAAGCAAGATATATGCAAATTAAAATTTTCACAATTTTTGCACCCATTAACAGGCTGATACCTGGAATAAAAACTAAATGGGTGATTAGATACCTTTGGCGGGAACAGGGGCATTGACATTGTCGGCATTGACATCGCAAACTTCTGCGGGAACTCCATTGACTGCACCAGTAACTGCTTGAGTTGAATCCAAGTTGCCATGCTTGACAGAACGTATGTCGACAAGAGATAGAAAGTTTATCTGTATAATAAGATATCTACTCATCAGCTTTTGCACAACCCTAGCAAAAGAAGCAGCTTCATTTTTGCTTGCAAGATAATATTCTGTCAGAAATCAGAATGTCGTATAAAGTAACCATGTAACCTACAGATGAGAATGTTTCAGATAAGATAAACCGAATATTTTGCAGCCTTTGGTCAGCATAATATAGAGCTAGATGGAAACTTTTCTAGTCTCAGCATAATTACACAGCCTCACAACATATTCCATACTCCAACTATTTCTCTTCGGTATTTCATTACTACAGAAATAACTCAACATGCAGCATTCTTCTTCTTACCAAGAAATTGTAGTTTTCATACTACGTTTATGCATGTTAGCTTGAGATTGCATCATCCCTATCCTTTTTAGCTTTTCCTTAATTCTCACTTTTGTTACCCAGCCACTAATCTCCCTAAGGTGCACAATTTTTAAACACCTTAGGTAGGTTTTCCCTAATATTATACCTTCAATTGACTATTGCTGCCCTAAGTATATCAATATAAATCAATGAAGGCTAAGGCAATGAAGCTTTGCGCGGAAATAAATGTGGGCATGGACTCAAGTATTGGTTGAGCTTGAATGCAGCTTCATCTGGTTTGCTTAGAACAGGTAAATGAAATGAGTAAGATTCATGAAGTAGCAGCATATGCAAAAACAAAAAACATGCCTCTAATGTGCCATCTTCTGCATAAAGGGATGTGTCTGGTTGCAATTCAGATGCCTCCTCATCCATCTCCTTCTCAAAAGCAATCGGATATTCTGGGACTTGTGTCAGCAACATGTTATTAGAGCCGGGGTCATATTTTGATATCTTTCCAACCTGAAAGCGGAAAAATGTGATAAGCAATACAATATAACTCTTACGGTTAGATTTATGCAGTAATTTAGATTCGGAAAGAGTATTACTCTGAAGGAGGAAATCTCGGGTGTCCAGGATGATGATAACTCAATCAGACGATATGCAATTACATCACCTTCCTGAAATAAAACAAGGCTGACAATAATTCTTCCATCGCTGAATCCAAAAGAACTTGACGGAAACATGTATTGGACCAAGGAAGGCCCAATCTACTAACTAGAAGGGGAGGGAGGGAATGGAATTGAGCAATAGCATAAGTATCTATCTCCAACAAACCTTAGGCATGCTAGTGTATGGTGCTAACTTATCGAAGTCCAAGGGGCCATTTGCAGATAACCCTTCAGCAATCACCATTTTAGACGATTCAGGAGAATCTGGACTCGGATTTCTATAATGACTCCTTTTACTAGATGACTGTTTCTCCATACCCCATTTTTGACCCTTTTTCTTGCTTGTTATCCCATTCCACTGAAATGTTTCCTGAAGCATGGACGGTAAGAAAAAACGTGACATAAACCAAATATGTGGTCTGCCAAAGCCAGGCATATAAAAAGTACAGCAGAAGCAACAAGGTAACGATAACAAATGTAAATAAAAAGCACTAGGAAGACATATCGATGTAATGTGATGTGGATGTGTTGGACCCATTTGTTTACTGATAAATGAAATGATCTACTGAACTCGGTGGTTAGAGTATAGCTTTCATGCAGGACAATGATTAAAATCCTATAGTAGGTAGAGATCTTTATGCATCACTGACGCCAGTATCTAATAAGTTTTTACACACCCTTTATTTGTTTTCTGTAATCTATTCAGAGTTTTTTAAAGGTTTATCTTTCTTCTTTTTTGATCAAAGCATGATTAATATTTAAAAAAGAATATACCTCTGGAACTGGATTATTTTGCTGGACATCATCATCTGCATCCACCAGAAAATTTAGATGAGACACTGTGGTTAGGTTGTCTTTGCCACTTAGCCAATAATAGTATATCCAAAAAGGCTAACATCTTCATAACTATAGAAACAATTTATGTATCCCATGAGATGAGTACAATGGGTGATTTCCTGCAAAGCCAGTCTTGCTCAAAGTTTAAGATTCCGTATGTCGTCCTACACATTAATACTAGAGCAAGATAGGTCAACAGAAATATCCATTTGTGGTAATTTCACCTATTTTAATAGGAAGAGAGATACCTTCTCCTAAAGGCTTAAAACGGATATGCCCAGGCCGAATAACCACAGGAACATAGCACTCTTCTGCATCGCCATTTTGATCCGATTTCTGATGCTTATCAGAAAACACTTGGGCAGCTTTGCAAGGTTCGTCATTATTTTGTTCAGGTTGTTGACGTGTCTCGGGCAGTTTAATATTTTCTTTGTCATGTGATTGCTGATGACTTTGGTTAAATGTCTGCTTCACCTGTAGCGGCAAAATTGAAAAATAATAAGCACAGGTGAGCACTAAAACAGCTTAAAACATATCAATTTTCATGTACCTAAACCAGTTTTTGTAGATTTCAAAAAACCCAGTTTTTGTATGCACTTTTAAACCTTACAAGCACAATCAATGTTTATCGTTGCATGTTGTTATTTTAATACGTTTCAATTTTCCATGCATAGATGGCACATCTTGATCTCAACATTAGAAAAGAAAACAGTCATTTTATTGCACCTCTTTCTTTTCCTGATTCATTAACCTTAACCATTGCCTTTTGGCCTTTTTACGCCGAGCACTTCTACTAGGAACCTGAAAATAAAGTATTGTATATGTGAAGATTAATTAAAACAAATCAGAATAACTCCTTTAAAACAGAAAAGGCTAAATGTATGATCTTCAAAGAAACAAGCCAGCAAAGTGAACCAACAAAAAACTATAAAACAAAATTATGAATGATATGAAACCTACAGAACTTACCACCCACATTATGGTATGTGTACATGTAGTGATGTAGAAACCATTATATTTATGCATTAGTTTTTTTTTTGAGAAAAATATTTATGCATTAGTTAAAACATACTCATATGATAACTACATACTATAATTTTGACCATCATCTGCCCAATAGAATAAATCAAACTTATGTCACAAACACAGCTGCACACATCCCATTTAATCTCCGCATTGGCCACAAACATTTGAGACTCCAACAATGTCCTTCTTGAACTCTTGAAGAGCAAATAATCATAATATTCCTAATCTCCCAAAAAATACTCATTCTGCCTAAATTTTTATATGTATCTACATCTTAAAAAGAAGGAAAACTTGACTTGATCCATCAAACCACCAAGTGAGAATTATATTACTTCAGCAAGCAGTGAGTTAACCATGTTGATCAATACCTTTCCAGTTTCACCAGGTGTCTGGGATGCACTCACAAGCTTTTCGCCATTTTCATCCAGACTACAAGAACTAAAGAGCACAAACAAAAGAGAATGTATTTAGAGAGAGAGAATACTTGGGGAATGAAAAATCATCAATGCAAGTAAACAGCTGCATACCATGCTATGTAAAAACAAACTCATGAGATTAGTGGTTTCCCTTGTTTTATTGGGCACCCTCTTAAATTCTATACAACTCTTTGCGAACTTCATTGATGTATATCAAACAGGTATTCATAAAGGAAAGCAATTCATAGAGATGTAACATTCTAGCATCAATTTATATACCAGGCTTGAGAACCAACCTTTTTGCATTGGGTGAAGATGTACTACTATCATCACTTGTTTCCTCAATCCGGGAGGCTTTGAGTTTAACTTTTTCAGTTTGTGCAAGGCATACCTTCTCCTTCTTGACAAGATTTTTTCTGGAGAGGACCCTGTCATGGCGAGAGCTTTTACTGTGACTTGCAAGGGTGTCAGTTCCAACATCTTCAGCCATTACATGTTCTTCAATGCTAGTACGTTTACTTTTCTTACGCCTATGCAATAGAAACGACAAAGTGAGTACATCATAAGTGAACAAATCAAAACACAGTATAACTGTTTGCAAAATGTTGAAAAGTAGCAGATACTAAATAGTGATAGAAAGAGCTAGTTACGGAATCCACCGACTAGAGATTAACTAGTAACAGGTTATATTACATACTTCGGACTTTGATGTTCCTTCGATGCTTTCCTTTTCTTGGAAGCTTTGCTTTTAACTGGTGTTATTTCCACTTGCGGCACATCCTCTGAATGATCAGTTTCATCCTCTTCCGGTTCACTTTCATAGCCTCCAACCTCCTTTTCAAACTCCTCGTTCGCTAGAAGCTTCAGACCTGCACGCTCAGGTTGCTTCTCCGCATCTTCCACCTCCAAAGAATTCTCCTCATCGCCTAACTCGATCGTCTCCATCAACGCACCCCTTTTCTTCGACACACTGTTCCCCAATCAAGTCGAATCCATATGAACCCTATACAAATTACTAAGAACTGAAATACAAAAAAAAAAATGCCACTATCATGAACTAAACTGACCTGATGATATCCTTATCCTTCAAAATACATGTAGACTCAAAAGGTGGTAAGACATAGCCTTCCATCTGAACAATATTAAAGGCAAAGCCATTGATCAAATAAATCCAGTATCTATATAGGCATTTCAAAAGCAATTTATAGAGTGAAACCCAACATTTTCTATTTGCTTCCCGAGAAAACCCTAAATCATGAGGTAAACAACACAGCATTATGCATTTTAGAATCAGCATGAATAAATCGTTTCTAGGTCAACATACAGAGAGGACGATTCCATTAGGGTAAGCGTTTCGGAGCTCAAAAGCGTGGATGAGATGGGAGGTGAGGTCGGAGATGGTGTGGTGCTCGGGTTTGAGGAGAAGCCAACTTCGTTTGAGTCCCGAGCTCCTCTGGGACTTGCTCAGCATTTTCCGATCCTCGAAGACCGTTCGAATCCTCACCGTCGCTGGCTCCATGTCGCCGCCGATCAAGCTCCGGCACTGCCTTTTTGTAGCTCCTGCTTCGTCTTCGTCTTAAACCCTTAGCCGGAGCTTCACTGACCTCTCTGTCGATGGCTGTGACGCTGTGAGATGGATGAGTTTAATCACCGTCGATTCCAGTGCGTGGGGTTTAAACCTTGTGGTCATATGACTAAATTACCCTCGTAAAACAAAGGAACTTTCACATCAAACCTTATATTTATCCTCAAATCTAAATTATTTTAGATGAATTAGATGTAAGGGCAGGGCTAACTGGAAATGGAAGTCTAAATTTGAAATTGAAACTGTTAGTTTGGTTACTAATTTTATGAACCGAAATTGAATCAATATTGGTGCCAAACTCAAAAATTAATCGCTCGATTTTATTGACCGAGTGTTTAGGTAAAACCAAACCGGTTTTAAATAAATTTGAGCCTCAAAATTCAAAATAATAAGAATTTGGGCCCAAGAAGTAGAGCCCAAAACTCTCTTTTGTTCCTCGCAGAACAATGGTGACAGTCGCCGCCTCCTCATCGACCAAAATTTAAAACTTACAAGATCAGTCACTATCAATTTTTTTCCAAAGTAACGGCGTACATTTCACAAAAATTCATACGCCGTTATGATCGCGTCGTTATATAATTTTCAAGATATTCATAATTTTCAAAATATTCATAATGTTCACACATAAAAGTCTCAAAACTACATAGGAGGAGGAGGGAATCTCTGGTTCATAAGAGGCAAGGTAAGTTCCATAGGAGGCAAGCTAGGGTCCAACATCTTCATCCGATCGTAGAGCATCTTGAACATGTTGGTGGCTTGTGCGGCCTCTCTCCTAGCATTGGAGGCCCCGTCCATAGCTTCGTCTGCCCGATTTGCTAGCTCGAGCTGAGTTTGCATCTGTGCAAATGCCACTGGAGGAACTGACGAGGAGGACCCACGTTTCCTCGTCATCGGCGATTGAGAGTCATGACGCCTGAAACCTCGGATGTTTCATCCTCGGGGGACTTGTTATTGGTCGGGTGGCCTTTCATCCAATTCATACATCTTCTCATTCACCCGTCGCATGGCCTCGGCCTCCTCAGTGTCGATCATTGGCGGAACATCCGCATTTGGATCCTCGTGCTTGTGGAACTTCTTCCGTGTTTCCATCTCAGCTTGAATGAATTTCTGTAAAAAAAATATATTAATATAATAAATGAAAACAAATTAGCTAAACGTGAAGTAAATGAAAAAAAAAATTTAAATTTTAAATACAATAACATTTTTGTCAATTCACACTAAAAACTACCTTAAACCTAACATTTTTGTTTACCTTGATACAAAATAAAATTTTACTGACCTTAATATTAATTTTCTAATTTAACTGTACCTACCTGCGAAATGTGTCAACCTAACTGTACGTATTTAAGATTAACCTTTATGACAAATATGAAGTTGTTCTAGCATATAATCATGCTAAGCTATTTTTTTTTTTGCAATCTCAAGTTATTTCTTAATAGATTGTGCATAGATTATTGTTTTAACTAAATATATATTAAAATAATATTTTTAATTTATGAAGGACAGGACTCACCTTGACCTGATTAAATCATTCTCAAAGACAAAATATTTTGCTGTCCTTGTTAAATATAGTCGAACTGATAAATAGAAATTGTAACATTTTTATTTAAACGGTTAAACAGATCTACATCATTCGGACACGGGGACCTAACACATGCTAAGCACAAGTGATGACAAATAGGGAGCAACCATGGCCTTCCACCGTCATGGTCAATGTCTGCGCCAAATCCAATATCTGTGGGGCACTCCATTCTTCTCTGTACTTGCAGCCACTCAAGCTCCGGCCACCCACAGCCTTGCCCACATCCAATGTTGCTGCAGATATGATTGTCTTGTCCGGGTTCAGGTTAAAGAAGGCAACATAGACTTCTCCTGAAGAAAAAAAACCGAACTTGTTAGTCTCGAGTTTAACTATTTTCTTACTAGCCGATCTCGAGTTTAATATTATAACTCAATGTTCTAAAAATCTCCGACTTGTTCGATTAATCCCCGATTAATCTCCCGACTAGTCCCCGATTAATCCCCGATTAATCCCCGACTAATCCCCGACTAGCGCCTAGCGATTTTTACAACATTAATTATAAGCCCGTTTGAGCCCGAGTCAAATTCTGACAAATTGAGTCTCAATTCGGCTTGTTTACACCCTTGGTGGTGGAGACGTCATTGTAAAATTAGGCAATATATTTTGGGTCGGGCTCCACAATTAGAACACTTATTAATTAGGCATGACTCTTTTCTTTTTATATATACACCATTTTATTTTCTACTTCTTTCCATATGAGTTTAATTTTCTCTATCATACTTGTGTAAACTCATTTCCCTTCACGCTCGTGTACACACGAGTATTTACTTCAACACTTCCCTTCACATGTAACATTTTCTACGCGCGGATCATATCATAACTGAACTTTTGCATATGTTGGGAGTTCACAATAGGGCTTAAGCACAAGAATTTCACACTATTATTTCATTTCATGGTATCAGAGCAAGTGGATTTGAAGATGTGTTTGTGGACTTTTCGTGCTTATGCCATCTATGGATTCCAAAGCATATGAATACGTCCAGTTATATTATATTCACATATAGAAGGCTACATGTGAAAGGGGGTATTGAAATAAAAACCCATGCATATGAGCGCGAAGAATAAGCCTCACGTGTATAAACACGAGTGAGGAAGTTAAACCCACCTCAAAATAATTGAAAATGAAAGAATGTATATAATATATGACTTTTATATACATTATTTTATTTTCAACTAAAAATGTTAACCTTTTAATTGTAAAGTGTTACTAATATATGACTGATAAAAATAGAGAGCAAGTTGCGGAAAACCTAACCATTTCTTCCTGTTGCAATCCACGATCGAATCCCAGTAGGAACACCTTGATCTGCATTAGTTAGCAGGGAGTAACTTACATAAGTAAGAATGTAAGAAAAACAAGTTCAAATGTTGTTATCGACAAGCAGTCATTCATTTGTGTACCAAGAACATGAGCATCCGATGGTTTCGGATATGCTCGAATTGTCTTCATTTTCCGGACAACATGGTTACTTCTCTTGGCAATTTTTGTCTCTTTGATATAAGGAAACTGTAAATGTATTAAAGCAAGATGTTAGAACTTAGAATGCAACTCAAAATGTTCCCTGAGTTTTAATGTGTATATCGTAAGATCTGATCTCCTCACAATAAGTGGTATTTGAGTCTTGGTTCTATTGACTCTCCTAAAGATGTTTATGGTTTGGTTTTGGACCAAATCGGTTCAAAACTAAACCAAATCAACAAATTCAGTTGTAGGAAACAAAATATCGAAACCAAACCAACCTGGTGTGGTTCTATTTAATTTTGAACTGGCTGATTTTTTGGTTTGGTCGGTTTTGCCTGAACTACTTTTTTTATTAAATTTTCATTATTGGGTCTGTTTTCTTTACCTATTTTGACATATTTTTTGTTTGCTCCATATGTTTGAATGAATTGATGAAGATCAATAATTTAAAATGGGTCATATATTTAAACCCAGTCTCCCTGTATTATACAGCTCCTCATAACTTAGAGAAGGAAACAAGCTCGCTCATATGTATACCTCCACATTGTTGGAGCTGAAAGAATTAATCTCCAATAGAGTAGGGTTTGTGATAATGCTAAATGTGGAGTCATTGAGGTTCCTCAAATCTCCTCCAAACATGATAGGAGATTTTGCCATGCACCAAAGAGTCATCTGTAAACAATAACCAAGCACAATAAACTTAAGAGTTTTGAATTCTTCAAAAGTTTCAAGTAAAAAGTCGAGCATAAATTTTGATACACAATTTATTGTTAAAAAAAATCTTAAGTCCTCGTGCACGTACCTGAGCTCTTTGTTCGTGTATATTAAGGTTACTTGCTCTGTGTGGGCCCTCATTCGATGCTAACAAAAAAGAACAAATGATTAGTGACTCATCTTTGTCATTTAGTCTCTTTTCTACCGTTGAAGTTGTCACATTTCTCCTGCGTCTGTTGTTGATTTTAATTTCTCCTGCATCTATTGTTGGTTTCAAAATTTTGAATGAAGAAGGAATAATTTTATTTTGTCTCACTTTACCCATTTTTCATTATTTTAATTTTGATTATTTATAAAATGGCTAAAATGTCCCTCTTAGAGGAATTTGTTATTTCGAACAACAACTTTGATCAGCCAAAAATCAACTGAAAACCCGAGAAGTCGTTGTTTTCATCAACAACTTTGAGATACCTTTTGACATGCCAAACCACATCCAAACTTCATGAAACTTGGTGTTTTGGAAAGTTATGAAAATCAGTTACATTTTTTATTCCGATCCCAAATTATTAAGTGTGTGAAAATCAATTGTTTCTCTCATTAGATGAAAGAAACATAATGTCATAATAATGAACATTTAAAAATAAAAAATGACATTTTAGTCATTTCATAATTAATGAATAAAATGAAAAGCGTGCAAAGTTTAAAGGATGAAACTTACCCGCATTTTATAAAAATCTCAGAAGTTAACAATATGCGATAAAGATGTCAGCTTAATTGTAACAAAATGAGATTTTCTTTTATATATCTTACCTGGATCGGTCAGCCATCCCAACGGAAGCATGTCAAGATCCGGCCAAGACTTCCCGAGCATTCCCTCCGCTCCGATCATACCCGCGCTTGCAAAATCCCTGCGTTCGGGAAGTAAACTAGACGATGAGCATCACAAGAACATAATAAGTATGTGTATTCGAAAAGGAGAAGTATGTGACGGACCTAGAAACGTCGAAATGGGAAGCAACATCGGGCCATTTATCCCAATCGTCTCCGGTTACCCTATACATGTTAGCCAGAGTATTCACATCCTTGGCCATGGCCGGTGTCGCGCCAACTCCAGGAGATAAAGAATACAGAACGGGACGGTCAAGCCCTTCTAGAACCTGTCGAATGGAAAATGAAATGAAAATTTTGTTAATTACTACCATCCCCAAACATAGCACCAAGAATATAGATGCAAGAGTTAATACTAAGAAGTGGCTGTATACTATTTCATTTTTTTGTAATTAATAACTTTGAACTTCTTTATATGAAAAACAGCTATGAAATAATATATGTATTTTGTTGTAAAACATGTACATATGATTAATTCTTAGAATACCCTCTTCAGCCGATTAGCCTCTAGCATTTTTTTACAGCAGTAGTCATTAATACTACTGAAATGGTGCATACCTGAGACACCACTATTATCTCATTTAAGTCGAGATCAGTACCAAATACACAATCATGCTTCACTGCAGAGAAAATGAAGTAAACGAACAATGAGAGTGATTGAAATTGAGTGATGGAAGCAAAATAAAATGAATGGTAGAGGAACAACGAATTACCAAAATCGACGCCCCATTCGTCGTATTGTTTTTGCAGTGAAATCAAGAAAGCTCTTCCAGCTCCCAAATCAGTATTTACGCTCATGAATCCGTTTTGCATCCACGGACATGTACTGTTTGTGAGGGCTATGTCTTTTGCACGCCACTCTCTACCGGCTTCCGTGTAAGGACCTCCCTAAGATTGAGTAAATGAACGACACATTAATAATCAATACAGTGGTTTCGCTGATCAGTCAACGAGTCAGGGTCTGAGGGCAAAAGAGCCCTGTTTAAGGTCTGACGATATATCATGTTTGTCCAAGACTTGTCATGACAAAGTTGAAGTTACGTGCATATCAAGCTAAAAACAATAATGAATTGATCTATATTTAATGAATACATGTAAGGTTGGGGTGGGTATGGTTGCCCCGTCTCCGATGGACATTTTAAATTCTTTCTCCAAACCCATCAAAACCACATAAATCTTTCACATAGTCTTGTTGTAATACGTATGAGAACAGGTGTTCACATTTTGATTTTAAATCGAATCGATCCAAAACCAAACCAACCAATTTAGTTGTTAGAATATAAAAGTTGGAATCAAACCGTAAGAATCAATTTGGTTTTGAATCGGTGGATTTTCAATTCATTCAGTTGGGTCCTTCACTTTTTGAGCTGATTTTGAAATTTTTTTTGTTGGTCCAACATTTTCTTGCCTAATTGATAAGGATTAACTCCCTAAAATGAGATACATGCCCAAACTGACCACTTTTCGATTCAGTTTTCTATCAATTCAGCTTTTATAAACCACATCCGAATAAATTCACTTTTGATTTTCCTTGTAATCGAACCGAACTGATTCGGTTCTATTCAATTTGATTTTTCTCGATCCGTTTCATGTCAGAGATATATTTTACCTTGACGGGGTCCAAGATTCGGGTGTTGGCATTGACGGCTTGTGTACTTATTCCCCTCATGATATGGATCCCAAACTTCAAACCCATATCATGCACCTTCTTTGACACTTGACTGAACCCTTTCCCTCCTACCGATGAGGGCCATCTCGCCGGATCGGGCACCATCCGGCCCCATTCGTCGATCACGTCGAACCCTAGAGAGTTCGCATTGGCGCCATCCACTCTCCTCCTATACCATAGGTAATCAACCACGGCATACTCGTATCCGTGAGGACTTAGGCGTTTTGATAGAAGTTGGGCATTTTGTAGGAACTCTTCTTCGTTGATGGTCCAGCTGAAGGAATCATACGAGTTCCATCCTCTAGGAGGTTGCTCAGCACGCGTTTCGGATGATACCCTGAAATGACGAATCGTTGTCAACTCACTTCCATCAATTAATATTACTATTTTAATCACCGACAAACTTGAACAACGCTGATTGGAATAGTGACAGTTTACCACACCTAACTATTCTGAAATGACACTTTCATAGCCTAACTAATTTTTTCTCTTTTTCAGTACATTGATTATTTTTATTGATAACTTACCCCTAAAATGCCTAAAATACCCTTAATTTTGATACTCGTACAAGTCAACTAATTATATAAGCTTGTGAGATATTCACATTTTGTGAGACATTAAGATAGACATTGACCCACGAGGATGCATATAGGAGACAACCAACATATGATAACTTATTTTTAAACTTAAATTAATATACGGGTGGAGAGATCTAGACAGATATTCAATCATACACATCTCTTAGAACATGATACTCTCACAATATGAAACTCAATAATAGAAATGGAAATAAAAATAAAAGAAATGACCTGTGAGAGAGGATGAAGCAGCAGAGACAGATCAGGACGACGAGGATCTTCATGGTTGATTGCTTTTGTTGTTCCTCGTACCCACATACATATAGGACAGAACAAGATTACTTCAAATACTGTCTAGTACACGTATTTATATCACGTGTCTGTGGGGATCGCAAAAGGAATGGTAATAAACTTTAATTCCTGTTTTTAATTTTCTGCGATTCTTATCCAACTATTTATTGAAATTATCTAAAGTAATATTATAGGGTTGCATGAATCTAAATGATTCAATGGGAAACAAAGGGGTGGATATTTTGAGAAATATATCACATTAATTCAATTCAATGACAGTTATTTTAGAAAATATTTATTTTGGTGTGAAATATCGTAATTTATGGTCAAGTGATAATACATATATGTACATGCATGGGAGGGTTATTTAGATGGAAATATTTTTTATAGCCTAAATTAAGAATCATTTCAAGTGGATAAAATAAAAGGTCTGAGAGTAAAGCATGTGTTTATATTCTGTTAATTTAATGTTTGACATTGGTTCCTAATTTTTACATAAGTTGATTTTAAACTTAGTAATCCCCAACATACCATATCATATGTCACCATCCATCTTTTATTTTAAGCTACAAATATTTTATTTTTATATAAAAGACATATATTTTTAGGGAGATTACTTAAAATGAAAATCACTTTACCCATTTAACTATCCGGCCCAACCCAAGTATACAAAGCCACCCAAACCTAGACTACAGACCCCACTCAGAAACAACCCCACAAGGCATGCTAAGGACTCGAACCTGGCTGAGGCCAGGGCAGAAAAGAGCTGAGCCACTACACCAGCGGGCATCCTCAGTTATCCTGTTCATAATTACACACTATCACACCTTTTGTAACAGTCTATAATATATCATGAGCATTTACAACAGTAAAAGGTGGAATACATAAATATCACTTCAATGAAATATCTTACACAATTCATTATTTAACTTTTACTTTCTCAATCCTTACCGTGTTGTGGGAAATAATGACTTGATTAATTTATTAACTATGTAATTAATACCACTTTAACTCCCATCTCGTGTATTGAAGCATCAGGCCCTGGTCAAGGGCGAGGATGCTAAAGCATGTGTTACGGCCCACCCAAAATAAATCCAATTGTCTTAATATTTTAAGCTCTTTTTTTTTAAAAGTCCCGAAATGAAGATTTAGTATAAAATAAAGACTCTAATTTATAATTTTCTTTATAAGAAATCAGAAGATCTTTTCTTTGTAAATTTTACTTTAGACTTCAACAGTGATTGAGCATGCCCTGAAAGCATTTTTTTCCCTATTTTCTTGCATCAACATTTTCCCATTTTGACGTGACGGCTTTTCTCCTATTTTTAGTGCAACTTCAACATTTTTGCTGGAGTGTATAGTTTTTCTTGCCTCTTTGAAAAACAATGGCGTGGGACAGTAAAAAAGATGCTTCACAAAATCCTCTCTAAATGTGTTTCTCTATTTACGGTTCTTGAGTACTCGCCATCAGTTATTTCCGTAAGAACGATATATGGGGACAGAGTACGTTGTTACTCAGGTCAAGATTAACAGCTTACATCCCAAAATACGCCGTTACAAAAGTTTGTAATGGCGTATGGTATTCACATGCCATTACTTCACTCTTAACGATATACTTTATAACGTACGCTGTCAGGAATGGTCTAGAGTAATGGCGCATATATCACAATACGTCGTTACTCATTTGTTGACTGTTGACCAAAACTTTACCGTTACAAGCTAACGGTTTGAAATTGAGCCATTGGGGGTGACCGTTAAATTGTAACGACATATTATACAATGTGGGCCATTACAAATTATTTTTGATGGCACAGACTATATAATACGCCATTACAATTTATTTGTATAAAATTTGACAGAACCTCCCCAGTTCTTCTTCCCCAGTACTTCTCCCCCACAATTCTCTTCCTGATAAGGATATTTTCGTAATTTCAGTGTAAAAATTTCCCGACAAGTATAGTTTCGTAATTTCTCAACTAAAATATAATTCTCCCCACAAATAGTGCACTTCATAATATATATCTCCTTATTAGTCGGTGGAGTCGAAGTTGCGGAAAAAAGTTTTCTAATTTTTCGGTTAATTAAAAGGTACGTACGTTCAAACAATGAATGTAATTTATTATATTCGTCGTGATTTATGTTAAATAATGCATGATTTTATTGTATATGTTGTGATTTCGGTTAAATAATGCATGTAGTTTATTATTTTTGTTGTGATATCGGTTAAATAATGCATGTACTTTTTCGATATATATTTATTTGATATTGTTTATCGAATTTATATATATTACATAGAATGGATCGACGATGGATAGTATCCCGTAAAATGAGTGAGGAATGGATGAACAAATTAAGTATTTTTCGTAAAATTTGCAAGGAAAAATGCACAAACAAATGGCGTGGGACATTTTAAGTGTCCGTGCATGAGTTGCTGTAATTCTGCTTGGTTCGATATGAACATCATTTGCGATCATATATTGAAGAAAGGTTTCGTGAGATCGTATAATGTGGATCCACCACGGCGAAGCCCGAGAGGAAAGTTCGAGCCGCAATTGGGGTATGAGTTTGCCGTCAACTTCACAGAATCCGCCTTATTCGAGTTGGGCAACGATCCAGTGTGCGCCGATCATGTGTAGCAGTTTGTGGATGATGTAGACCCATCTAGAGATGTTAGGGTGATGCGGCTGCATCAATACTATATTTATTGCATTATTCTAATCCTACTGAAGGTTTATTTTCCCTCTTGCATTGTATATTTCTGATCTTAATGCTACATATGTCTTCACGATGTTTTGAGTGTGCATGTATAAGTTCAGGTCAAAAATGGGCTGAAATGGAGCTTCCTGGAAGCCGAGCATAAAAGAGACCATGTCACGGCCCCTTGTCACGGCCGTGACATCCCAAAAAGCCCCAGCATGTCATCTGGACATGTGGCCTAAAGACTAGAAGCAAAAAGTGGAAAATTGAGCAGAATTCGGTAAAGCAAATCCTGAAGCAAAGCTGAAACTTTCAAGTACCGTAGTTTTTGCGTCCGAACTCTGTTTTGGGCCCATAATATATCAAAACGAGCGGAATTCGAAGATCTACAAGTCACGGACCAAAATTTCACGGCTGTGACATTAGAGTGTGACATTACCCCGAAACTTTCCTTTTTCTAGAGCGAACGAAAAGCACGTCGGTGACCCATGTCACGCCCTGCCATGTCACGGCGTGACATTGGCCCGTGATATGGGTCTGGACAGTT
>JAYMTP010002798.1:0-18641 GCA_036897365.1 Geranium brycei
AAATGAACGGGTGGGTGGGTAATTGAGTCGGGTGGGTAGAAACCCGACCCGTGTGCACCCCTATATATTGGGGCAGAGCAGGGTGGGGATATCTCGCCCCGCCCCGTCCCCGCCCCGTTCCGGTCCAGATTTAGAGGTTCTCTGCCCCATTTTTGTCTGGATTCGGGAATCCTCGTCGGAGAGGAGAAATAATTCCATCCCTATCATGAACAAGTAATGTAGAACACTGTGTCTTGAGCCCACTACTGATACAATAATCTTAAGAACTCTTAAGAATCACCAGTTTGGTGCTGTCTTGCTTCATCATAGCATAGTCGAGTCCAAATCTTGATACAATTTTTCGATAAAAAAAAGTAATGTAGAACATGCAAACTATATATATATATAACCTTTCAATTTGGAAACTAAATTCATCGACTAATTGCGGCAATTGTAACCAACTTGAGCGTGACCTAGTGGTTGGCACTATTTGCACCTTGGCTTCAACTCAGGGTTCGAGACTATGGTTTAATTAAAGACGTCGACTACTAAATATATAACGAAACCTCCTCCGAATACCACATTGAGATTCAAACCATAAACTCAGGTCTATGGAGCGAATTTTCAAGACCCTTAACCACTGGACCAACTCATCGTGGTCTCAAAAGATTTAATTAGTGACTGAAATGTTATTAGCTTCTTCAAGTTGAAATAAGTAATTTATCATTAATATTTATAAGGGTAAATAAAAGGTAATGG
Source organism: Geranium brycei (assembly GCA_036897365.1). NCBI lineage: Eukaryota > Viridiplantae > Streptophyta > Magnoliopsida > Geraniales > Geraniaceae > Geranium > Geranium brycei. Next base: position 739 of record JAYMTP010002798.1, read on the forward strand.
TAAGAGTTAATGGTCAAAATTATATTATTACATAAAATTTTACTTTATGTGGCTTTGTAATTTTCATTAAACTAACATTTGATTATATAAGTCGCTGTGAACAACCAAAAATATTATTTTTAATGCTTCTAAGTTTCTACTTTGACAAAAAAGAATTATCAACATCCAAAAGTGTTAAATAAGTGATCTCTCACACACTCCTCCTCTTCCTCTTCCTCGACCCAAAAGCTTCTCCTCCTACTTCTAATTCTTGCCCTGAAAAGCTCTGATATGACGTAGTTGAGGAAGTTGGCACTCGAGAGTGGTACACAATGACCGGAGATTAATGTAGAGGTTGGCGAGTATCTGGCCAAAGATGTTGTTGCCGACGAGATCAAGGACGAAAAAAGAAGAAAGTCGGAAATTAAGGACACATAGAGAGGGACGTGAAGATTGAAGATAAGGTATTGAGTTCAAAATTTTATTATTTTGAGGCCTAAAGCAAATTTAAAACTAATTTCAGTTTAACCAAAAAATCGAGCAAAAGTTCTAGTTAACTGAATTCTCGATTTTACACTATATCGGCCCGAGCTTGGTTCTCGAATTTGATAACCAAACGTTACCGGTCAGTTTTTAGTTTGGGGTCCGATTCCCGTTAACCGGTTTTGAGCACCCGTACAACCAACCGCAAGATAAGAGTGAGTCCTAGTCTTCTTTTACCAAATTGCCCCCAATTTCCAAAAAATCACACGCGTAGCCCAGTATATATAGTGGCCACGCAAGCCAGACTCCCAAATCACACGCGCGAGTTCTCCACCGTCCCAATCACCGTCGATCTGCAATTTTCCGGCGAAATTTATTGATTGGGATTCACTTTTCCGTCACACGTAAGCGAACATGTAAGTTATTTTTTTCTCCTCTCTGTACAATAGCATGAAATCGAGAGCTGTGAGCTGCTAGGTTTTCGCTGTGGATCGCCGTTGAAACCTCCGGCGAACTGAGTAGACCCGTCGTAGCTTTCGATCATCGAATTAGTTTCAAGAAATTAAATTTCTTCGTTGCAATTTTCCGCGACCTAACCTCCACATTCACGATTCAGATAGGTCGAATTTTTGTTTGATTGTGGGACAGTGGAACACGAAAGTGAAGAGGAAGTAGAAAAATTGGGGGTTTAGAACTGATTAGCTACACATTTTCTTCAATTGATCTGTGCTAGAACTGTTTCTTAGTTCTTAGTTTATGCAAAACACCAGTTTTGTGTTCTTGTTAGATGTTATGATTATAAATTTAAGCCCTTTGCTATACTTGTAGATTTGTTCTATGCAGTCTTTTGGGTTTCTGTGATCCCTAAATTTTCATTCTTTTGTTGATCTGATTTGAAAGGTGTTATGGGTGACAAATTTGTTTGTCAAAGAAGAAAAACACAATATTTGGAATTGGGCTCTCCATCCCGAGGAAAGTATAGTCTGCATTATATGTTGGTTACTTTATACTATGATGATTAGCCATATTGCAGCTATTTGAAACTACTTGTGGACATTTGAGCTACACTTAGCATACGTTAATCCTAGTTAATCTTTTGATTTTGTGCAATTGTTTAGTTAATATGGAGTGGCTCGGTTTATAAATTAGCTTATGTTGGTTTGCAGTAAAGAACTAGGATAGGTTGAGGAAAGACTTATGCAATTTAAAGCTTATTGAGGTGATGTGGATCCATGTGACTCGATGTAAAAGAATGTGAAGAATACTGATGACACAATATGTGATACAAGCTTATTGGGAAGTTGCGTATTTTAAGCATACAAGTGTCTGATAGTTGAATCCATATAGGTTTGATTTGGGTTTATGATAAGATTTAGTTTTAGATTGATAAGTGAGCTCCTTACTACTTGCCCCAACTTGTAAATATTGTATTTGGAATCGATGTAATCAACACTATACATATCAATATTATACATATACCAGGTTATTGTCCAATCCATTTAGTCGTGTTTTGTTTTATTTCCTAAGATGTTTGCTACATTACATTATGTTATTCACTTGGCCGCCTTCACTGGTTATTCCAGAATGTTTCGGCTCTTATAATTGAGACGGCTATCAGCTCCAATCATGGCAATATTTTTTAGGTCATGATATTGTCTGAAAAATAACAACCTTATCAAATGTAGAAAAGTATAGAACAATATAGGTTCAGTTTAGCTTTTCTTGAGTCTGTGCTTGTTCTCTAACGGCCCAATGATTTTGGAGCCTTCTTAAAACCGTGTAATGGTTGATTACTTGATTATGTCTTTGCCGCCCCTAAGAAAATTTGTCTCTTGCAATTTTGCAGCTAGATCTATTAATAAGAAATGCAAGATCTGAGGATGCCACTTCCCGAGGAAGTTCCAAGTCTCAAGTCACATAAGAAGAAAGCGCCAACCCAGAGAGCCTCTATTCCTCAGTTACAAGGAAACAGACCAAAAGCAGTGCAGAAAGCTTCAAAAAGAAGCTTGAACAACGAAGCCTCCCCATCCTTCCATCAACCCGAGAGATCAAACTCAGACTCATTGCCCGACTCCTCCACATCTGGAAACGACTACAGGACCTTGAGGCGCAAGTACTTGCTTCTAGAGGAAGAGAGCTTCACGCTTGGGAGAGAGTTGACGGAGGTCGAAGACGAGGTCAAAACCCTCAAAGGCGAGAAGCTTGCGCTTCTTGACCAGCTTGTCGTGCTAGAAGGATTGGTCGATCCTTCGACATTACAGTCTCGAGGAGCGCATTGAGCAAATGATATGAACTTGCATACATTAGCTGCCGCTGTTTGAAGGTGTATTGCTACAACGGAGTATATAGTTTTTTCTGTGAATATTAAGATTTATATTGTCGTCTTGCCTGAAAGCACTTCATATTTTAGTTGTTAACACTTGGTCCCCTTAGGCAGGGCGGATCCACATGCCCGGTGCCCCTCATTGACTCTGGAATTCGGGAATTGCTGTATTGCTCCGTCGAATTTATTTCAGACATGTCCCTCCTTCAATCCTGTTACATATAAATGGTGTGTGATATATTATTAAAAGCTTTTCTCAGATGAGTGGTAAAAATGTAGTTTTGCTTTTCTATCTTTGGAGTAATGGGTTTAAGTCTTGATGTTGACATTTTTTTTCCATCTTTAGCTTTTGTACACTAATATCGGTTTTATTATTAAAAGAGAGTTTTTTCCGGTGAAATTTTTTCTTCTTCTTAAAATAGCTTGATTTTTTTTTAAATATTACATCACTTTCCCTATCTATCCATAAACCCATCCCATCCAATACCTTTGTTGAACCTCGAACCCTGATCTGAAGCCAGGAGCGAGCAGTGCCAACCACTAGGTCATGTTCAAGTTGGTAAAAATAGCTTGATCTTGATTCATGATGTCTCATGTTTCTTTTTTTTTTCAAAACACACCCCTTCATTGAAAAACATCACGCGAGGGACAAATTCACACCCGAAAAACTGAGCATTAGCCGCATACTGTTTACAAAAAAACGGTAAAGAAACAACCTAAGACACCCAATTTTCAAAACACACTTCTAGCAAACCATGTCGAAAACAAACTGATCACTGAAACACAATAATCACTAAACAAAACCCATCACTAAACAAACTTAACAAATAAATTTTAACAAGACTAAACTACGAATAAAACCCTTCGACCACCAAAACGGGCTCGTACCTGTCCAAAACTAGCACCATAAATCGCACAAAGCACCAGCTTCGAGAAGGCAACAGTAAACCAGCAGTGACTCCGGTCCAAATCGAGCCTTTGGATTGCCATGACCACCCGGAGGTGTGAGATCCCTTCTTGTAGCCCGAAAACTACTACAGGGGTTGCTCCAAGGCACGTCACCGGTGCGGAGAGGCGTGAAGGCTTGTGCAGACCGGATCATCCTCAAGTACTTGGGATATCCACCACTCCCATGGAGACCAAGACAAAACAGAGATTGGCGACGTTCCGGCAAGCAAAGACACACGCCACCAACGCCCTCCCGAGCCGCCGAGAAAGCCCAAACGCCCAAAGGCCAACCGACCTCCGCTGAGAGCCACTGGTGGAGCATAAACAACAATGAAATCGAAGCCAAAACCAAGAACTCTGCCTCCAGCCGGGAGGCCCAAGCTCAGTCCACCACGAGCTCCCACCGTCGTCGACCCCCACATCAGCTCAGGGAAGCCAGTTCTGAAAACGCCTCTCCTTCATGAAGCCTCCCACCTTCCGCGAGTCACAGAGCTCTACCCCCTTAGCTGCAACTCAAAAGGGAAATGGATGGTCGTCGGCGCGCCAAAACCCGAGACCGACGGAGCTGCCGGCGACCCAAGAAAACAGAGGAGAAAGGAAAAGGTGGGTAGGATTTTTCGAGAGAGGAGAGAGGTATTTTTTACTCTCTCAGTCTCATGTTTCTTGAATTGTAATGTTTAGTGTGAACTTGAGTTTTTGCTACAAAGGCTTTGAGCAATTGACATGGATTTACGTTAATTTAGTAGTGTAATTATATGATTTTGCATCATCTGTATTTCTCATTTTAAGAGGATTTCTCAGAGGAGAAAGGGATACTCTTATTTTAGTATAATTAAACTGACACGATTATTACTTAACTACAATTAATTTCGAAACGTCTCATAAAACATCATTGAAGTTTGTTTTTTCTCATTTTCAGTACAAAAGGACTAAAATGCCCTTATTTGGTTTTCAAAATTTCAAACTCATGCCATACTTTTTCATTTAACCTCCATTCCAAAACAGGTTAGTTTCACACACTTAGAGATTTCGAACTATTTTGGGTTCTTCATAAGATATGTTCCTGACTTTCATACTTTTATAAAAAAAACTAAATTTTATAAAATTTAGAGGTCGTTTGCTAAGTCAATAGTTGGATCAAATTTTCTTTAAGAAACATGAACTTTCCGAACAAGAAAGATTCTAACAGAAAATTTGAACCCACTTTTGAATTACTAAATGACTTTCAAATTTCGCGAAACTTAATATTTAGAAAGCTATGAAAGTCAGCTACATTTATTATTAACAAGCCAAAATCATTTGAAGTCTCCAAGTGTTTGAAATTCAACCATTTTTAAAGGGAAGTGAAATGAAAACTAAATTTCAAAATCATTCGAAGTCTCTAACTTGCTTCTCTCTTCTTCGGTTTACCAACATCCTAGAGTCTAGCTTAATTTCAGTTTTAAAAAGTTAAGAATAACAAAATATAAGTGTGAGAGGGTGTTATGGGAACTAATTGAAAAATAATTTAAATTGAAGGATGAATAAAGAATTATAAATTGAGTAATCAAAAATTAATCGGACAAGTACGAGATCTTCCTAACACAGCAGAATATTAATCGATATAAACAGGGTAGCAAATGTAATTTCCTTCAACTAATATAACTAATTGAATGACATGGTGTGAAATATTCTGTTTGTCTCACATGGCGAGAGCTGATTGGTCAGAGAATCCAATTAGACGTGGCCGAGCTGACTCAATTGGTCCGAATGCGCCATCAAGTAATTTCCTCATTATGCACGGAGCACCGTCAGTGACAAACAATCATATGACAGTCCAATTGGAAACGAGTAAAGCATAATCTTCCTATTTTCAATTCCAAGATCAACCGAATCCATATCGACTGTCATCATTATCCAGGTAACAGCCCTGTCTGTCATCTTCGCCGTAACGATTTTTAACCTGCTCAAATCAAAGTAAAACCCATCTCTGTTTCTTTCTCTCTCCTCCGATATCAAAATCTCCGATCTGTGAATTTAGAGAGAGAAAGTGTGATCTCTCTCTCCTCCAGCTACAGGTACATCTTTCCTCTACCTGCATGTATACATACATGTGTCACGTGTATATGTGTGTTTGTGGGTTTGAAATTGAAACGTGTGTTTCTCAGTCTGTGAAACCTATATTCCTGATTGGCTTCCGAGAAATTTTTTTGGGGAATTTTCAGGGTCAAAGTGAGTCTCGGAGGCTCTTAAGATTTAATTCCTGGTCTTTGTTTTTGGAATTCAGTCCAGGTCGTGGTTATTTGTTGAGTTTTGTTGAAATTGCATTTGAATGAGTTGGGATTTTTTGTTTGCAGGTTTTTGATTGGAAGCAGCAATCTTGGGGAAGGCTTGTTTGATTGCTTGCCACATTTGCTCCATAGAGAAGAAGATGAAGAAAGGGGAGCTTGTTGCGAATTTGGCTTTAGCAGGTTAGTCTATACAAGCACTGTTCTATTAATTTTAATTCCATGTCAGTCATCATCTACAATTTAATTTTCAATTTGTATGTGTTTGTTCATAGTATCAGAGTGCAAGTCTTGGATATTTGGTACCTAGTATCAAAATTCATTTTTTTTTAACTTTTCACTAAATTTAAAGGGATAAAACGTCTTCATTGTACATTATTAAGTTCATTGCACTTTGTGTTTGATTCTAAGAAAATAAATGAATATAAGGAGTTTCACATTGGAAGTTGGGAGATTTGGAGAGCCACTTATAAGAGGTTAAGAAACCTCTACTTGCAAGGCAGTTTTGCAGTGAGATTTCACTACCCGGGCCAAATTATTTGGCCATAACAAATGGTATCGAAATGTGGGAAATGTATGTGAAGGATCTTCTTAGTAAGCTAACTTGTGGAGGGTCGAGGATGTCAAGCGTCACATGGTGGGGGTATGTTATGGTCTAAAAGATAGAAAAATATGATGAATAGTCTCACATAGGGAAACAAGAAAGTTATGGAGTCATTTATAACAGTTGGGCACATGCCTATAACATGTTCCCGCCTTATTGAGTTACACTCCTATTTTATCGACATAGACTGCAACTGATGTAATCATCAAAGTGCTCTATTCCTCTTATATTTTGTGGGTGGTTGTATCTTTATTAGTGTCGTGCAATCAATTCTTCAGGTTTTATAGTCCAAATAACTATTGTTATATTTCTTTGATATGCAAATAAGTGCAGCCATGACTTTTGGAATTAGATTTTTTGAATGCCTTTGGCTTAGAATGGCTTCAATACTGCTATGATGTTTGACATGCATTATCTTTGGCTGCAGGTCTAACATTGGCACCACTTGTTGTCAAGGTAGATCCAAATATTAATGTAGTTTTGACTGCATGCCTCACAGTATATGTTGGTTGTTATCGATCTGTGAAGCCAACCCCTCCATCAGTAAGTACAATTAGGCTCTTAATTCTTGCTCTTCAGCAACACATATATTTTCATTTCCTTATATTTGTATTCATGGTAAACTTTCCTGAATTTTGCTATTTTTGTTTGTGCAGGAGACAATGTCTAATGAGCATGCTATGCGCTTCCCCTTTGTTGGGAGTGCTATGCTGTTATCATTGTTTTTACTTTTTACATTCCTATCAAAAGACTTGGTTAATGCTGTATTGACATGCTACTTCTTTGTCTTAGGGATTGTTGCTCTTTCGTAAGTTCTGTTCACAGTAGTTTTTAATACTTTAAAGCATTTTTACATGATGTTTGGACATGAGTCTGTTTGCTTAGATAATGTCTTCCTTCATTACTCTGTGCAGAGCAACACTGTTACCTGCTATCAGAAACTACTTGCCACAACGTTGGAATGATGATGTTATTTGCTGGCACTTCCCTTATTTCCGCTGTATGTGACACTCTTGCCTTATCTTATTTCAGAGTTCTTGATGTCTGTTTTCTTCCTTAATACGAACTTATTTTATCCTATCCATGTTCAAGCTTAAACCCTTTGTTGATGACTCATAACTGTTTTTACTTATTTTTGTTTGAGTTGAGACACGTAGCATTTTACTGTTTTTTTTTCTAATTACACCACTGCTTGTTAGTAATGCGAACTGGATGAGAACTTTTCATTTTATTTTGATAATGAGAATTGTCCAGATCAACTTTTGTGATGTGGTGCTTGGGAAATGCAGAATGAATTAAGGAGACTTGATTTGATACACCTATTAGTTCATGTCAGCAAACTTATGAGTTATGATTCATGACCCTGCTTGAAGTCCTTGTCCTGTAGCACTGTTGTTTGTAATGTTTGGTTGCCCATATTCGAAAAGAAAAGATATCCTTACTATAATGTATAGTAAAGATACTTCTTTGGCTCTAGAAATGTTCAATTTATGTTTATCTGTTATTTTGCTGAATCCTGGCTGTGTTAGTTTGAGTCTTCCAACATGAAGTTTCATCGTTTTTGGTGTTCTGCTCATTTTCTTCCCATTCATCTAGTTGGACAGTATACTGCCTAGATTATGCAGAATGATATTTTTCCTTACACCTTTATTATATTCTACACAGCCTTGGAGATAGAGTTTACAAGGTCACAGATAATTGCTGCAATTCCTGGAACCTTTTTCTGTGCGTGGTATGCATCACAGAAGCATTGGCTGGCAAATAATATATTGGGACTGGCTTTCTGCATTCAGGTGTAGCAGCTTATACTCATAAATGCCTGTATTTGTCTAATCTTCAATGATGTCTTATTATCTCTTATTATGTTGTTCCGTATTTACCATGTTCTCTATTCTTTGGGCAAGGCTAACTATCGGGTCCTTAATTTTGTAGACTTAGTATCTTGTCTTTTATAGTTTTTCTCATATGTTTACAAACATGTAAACAGTATATGTAGTATGCTGATGAATCTCACATTGTTTAAATTCAGGGAATTGAAATGCTTTCTCTAGGGTCTTTTAAGACTGGTGCAATTCTCTTGGTAAGTGTGCTTGTATTTGTTGTTTTTTTCCTTATAATTTGGGTCGTCTAACTAGAGTTAATTACCCTGAAAGTGTAATGTCGAAGAATGATTAGTTTTTAATTAAGCATGATGTTGAAAAACCATCTCAATAGGCTGTATGGAAATATTCTGTATATCTCGGCAGCTATTTCTTTCTTTCTGCTATCTAGGTTAACTCATCAACATTGCCTCCACAATCCCTGTATTATGCCACCACTGCCACATCTCAGCTGACACAAGTATCTGCCCTATTGTCATAACTCCTTCGCCATTGGTGTTGTTTATGCTAGTACTATGGGAAATTGAAATGGATCGTCAGAAGTAGGATTAGTGTGAGGTAGTACAAGTCGAGGAAGGTTTTGACAGTGCTTTTATTTTTATTTTTTAAATCCCTCTAAAGGTGAGTGGAATTTTTAGGAGTTAGCTGTAAGATAATTTATGCTGTATGATAGTGAATGTTGGGGTCGCAAAGAGGCTCCAAAACCGTAAGATGATGGTAATAGAGATGGAAATCCTTAGGTGGATTTGTGAAGGCAGTTACAGTGATACATGGTGCACACATAATTCAAATGTTGTTATGATTTTTTGTGGCACTTCTGGATTTCTGGGATGCACATTTCAATGCCTATGGGAATTTGTTTCTTTTTAATGATCAGCTATATTCTTACTCATTGTAGGCTGGACTTTTTGTGTATGACATTTTCTGGGTTTTCTTCACTCCAGTGATGGTTAGCGTTGCAAAATCTTTTGATGCACCTATAAAGGTCAGTTCTTCAGCTTAAGTTTAATATTCATTTCAGTTGCATATGTGTTGTGCATATTATTCTCTTGTCATCTGATTTAATGTCTACTTCTCATTGCTGTCATTGTTTAATTGCTATGCAGCTTTTATTCCCAACAGCAGATGCTGCTCGCCCATTTTCCATGCTTGGACTTGGTGACATTGTAATTCCTGGTATGAATTTCTGAGTAATAGTTTACAATATGGTAATATTAATGAAGTCCTTCTGGGGGTTGTATTTCTTTATGATTTGTTAATATGAGGACGTATAACTTTACTGCAATTTGGACATGACCGTGCACATGAACTGTATTTGAGGAAACACATCACTGCCTAAAATAAACGATGGATCTCTATACACCAAAATAATAGCTTTGGACGACATGATTGATACACATGCCCACCTTTTAACCAGCTTAGGATTTAGACTACTGACCACTTGATCAATAAGGCTCTGATGTTGTGTTGCAGGTCATCTCGACTAAAAAAACTTAAGTTGATAGTCGAAGACCCTCTTACTATATTGTACTTTAACATCTTTGAAATCTGAAGTTTCTAATTAGATTCGTAGTATGATGATAATTTCACTTTTAAGAAGTCTTTGTTTATGGAAGTATATCAACTCAAGAAATATCTTATCATACAATTAAATAATTCTAAAAAGGTTTTGTTTGTGGCACAAAGTCTAAGATTGCCTTTTTCTGCTCTTGTTATGAAAAGTGTGCCCTCTTCAGTTTGATGCAAACTTACAATTGGTTGTACTCATATTTGATCCGTAGGAATCTTTGTAGCATTGGCTTTACGATTCGATGTGTCAAGAGAAAAAGGGAGCCAGTACTTTAAGAGTGCATTTCTGGGATACACGTCTGGTTTGGTCTTGACTATCGTCGTCATGAATTGGTTTCAGGCTGCACAGGTAGCTATCCCTTTCCATCAGTATCCATTCTTTCTTTTGCTTGTATTTCATTATTTCTTTCTCCTAACTTCTTACTCTACTTTCAGCCTGCCCTTCTGTATATTGTACCATGTGTTATTGGATTTTTGGCTGCCCACTGCATATGGAATGGTGAAGTTAAACCGGTTTGTTCCCACACCCTTATGTTTTGTATCTTGTCTTTATCACTAGCCCTGATTCGTGCATCACATCCTATGCAAAATTGTAATTATTTACTGCCTTTGTGGTTGGGTGTGTTGTGTACCTGGCACCAGGCTTGAACCCCTCGTATTTTGAGTTCAAAACCACAAGCCTTACCTTACAAGACGAGAGACCATCAAGCAACATGGTCTCAGTGTTATTCTGGCTTAGTTTATTAGCAAGTCAAATTAATTTACAAGGTGAAACAAAAACCTATAGTGCCCAACTTCTAATTTTTCAGCTCATAAGCTATTAATAGGTAGCTTGGCCGAGAAAAGACACTTCTTCTCTTACAGATATTGCTTATAAGTTATTTTTAGGAGCATTTATCTGGAGAGAAACAATACCCTTTTTGCACAAGAAATGTTCTTTTATTTTTCTTAATTGTATTGAAGAGTAGAAAAACGGTGTAAAGTATTCAATAAACATTCATTTAACTTCTATCATGCTAGTGATTTTGAGATCTGATGTATTTTGTTTGGCTAATAAATAATATATATCTCTGTTCAGTTGTTGGAGTTTGACGAGTCTAAGAGTGCCTCATCTTCATCTGAAGAAGATGAAACAGAAACCAAATCCAACAAAAAGGTGGAGTAAGTTGAAACCCGAAAGGCTCCTCGAAACCAAAATCGACCAAACGGAAGGAAGAAGCGATGCCGCCTTTTGTGGACGTTTAAAGCTCAATGTTTTGCTAACTTATCCTTGTAATAGATTTTGGATTCGAGCTAGAAATAATAGTTGCAATTACATAAATATATAATCAAAGCTACTTTCTGTTTTTTCTAATACATAGAGCCGCATTGGTCACAGATAATATTTGTGTGTTTATCAGTCCAGTTCAGTCCAGTGTAGGTTTTTACTTATTATTCATTCTCACCAACTACCTGTGTTAGATATTTTAATTAAACATTAATTAATGAGTGTCCATTTAGTAGGATTATTTCTAAAATAGGCATTGACATTGACACATTGAAATTCGAATGGATCATCACTTTTATTTCTCTTTCAATCTCACATCAAATTGAGTAATGAACATTTGGAGCTCAATGCCTTCAAATTTTCATTGCAATCTTCTCAAATTAACAAGTATAAAAAATGAAAACCAAGATAAAAAACCAAAATTGCATTTAATTATATAAAGCAAAAGCCCCAAGCTGATTAATGTTAATTGGAAAATGAACACATAAATCGATAATTTGTATGGGATTTTTGAGACGTGAACATCAATATGGAAATTAGTTTTATAAACCCAGAAAGAAATAAAATTATTGCATATTGAACTTGTGCGTCAATCCTCTCTCTCTCTCTCTCTCTCTCTATGTGCCCTCTTATGGGTTTGGCTTTTTGAGCCCACAGAAATAGGAAGCGTCTCAGAGAGAGAAAGGGGCAAAGGAGATTTAGTGTGTGAGAGAAATTCCCAGAAATTATTTTGCTCAGCCATGGAAGGTACCTCGATTCTTCTCTCTATCCCAGAAATTGTTTTGATTTTATTCATTAATTTGATGTTTTTTTCTGTATTCATCTGGTTAAGCCAATTGAGTACGTTGTTGGGTTTGATGCATTTGGTGCTTTAGTGGTGAATTTTTTATGTTTGGTTGCTGAGAAAGTTGAGATGAAATTGGAATTTCCGAGTCCCCATCTTTTTTCCACCTTTAATTCCTTATGCTTTCCCCAGATGATGGTAAATTCAGTCATTGGGGCCTAATTGTTTATTTTCTGATGAGAAATCATACTGGGTCTTACCTTTTTTATCTAATGCTTCTTAGTATTATTTAGTGTTTATTTCTTCTGGTTTTGATCTGGGCATGATGCTGGGAATGGGATTTATGCTTGAAGTTGATTAATGCTGTTTTCTTGAATTGGTAAAATACATTGCTGCATGATTTATTTTCTGGTGGGCCATTGAAATGTAGTGTTTCACATCAAAATTTGCTATGAGTTTCAGGTAAATAAAGTTGTTTCACATTTTATAGTCCTTATTTAAATTTCCGTTTTTCATGCCTACACACCTTCCATTCGCTCATCTAATGTTATTGCTTCAATTGTTATATTAACTTCAAGATTAAATTTTAAGAAGCCCGATTTAGCTACATATTCTGTTAAATGGTTGATTATTTGGCGTGTTCCATGCATTTAACTGTAAAATGGTGGATTATTTGGATATCACCGCGTCGTTGGGGGCATTCCCTAGAGAATGACTCAACGTGATATGCTTTTGGTTCATGAGATCTCTACCCCAATCGATTGGAGAAAAGGCTAAGTTGTTGTGTACTTTATCAATGTCAGAGTCTAATGAAGCACTTTCAGAAGATAATAAAGTTTCTCCAGAGAAGAATAGGAAAAGGAAGCTCAAAACACCTGCCCAGGTTACAGCTTTAGAGGAATTTTACAATGGTACAGTACTTGTCTTGTAACATCTCCTTTTATTGCAAATTGATGGTTGTGACGTCACTATAAAAATCTAAACATTACATGTTTGACTGTAACCAGAGCATAAATATCCCTTGGAGGAAATGAAATCACAACTTGCAGAGCAGATAGGGTTGACAGAAAAGCAAGTATCTGGCTGGTTTTGCCACAGAAGGTTGAAGGACAAAAGGTTGTCTAGGGATGAAGCGCAAGGTGGTAATGGACGACAAGATCGTTCAAGTGATGTTTTCCAAGATCGTGGCAGTGGACTTAGGCAAGATTCTTGTGGCAGCACAAAACAAGGGGAACATAGGCATGCTGACCCGAGGGAAGTAGAAAGTCGAAGGTTTGATGGTCAATGTTTTCCTGCTTCAGATAATGCCTATGAGCGCCGGGATCATTATACTGGAAACTTTAGTGGGGATGATACATCATCAGAAAGTAGTTCATCTTTACAAGGGTTCACATATGATATGGAATCTTCTAGATATATGACGCAAAATGGAGTTGCCATTCCAAATAATTCCAGGGGTGCCAAAATCATGGGATATAAGCCGGCAGGGTATCTAAAAGTGAAGGGTGAAGTTGAAAATGTAGCTATTACTGCTGTTAAAAGGCAATTGGGGAAGCATTACCAGGAGGAGGGTCCGCCACTCGGTGTTCAATTTCAGTCACTCCCTCCTGGAGCTTTTGAATCATTCCACGGTAAACACTTTTTCCTTTGTTGTGAAGTGAGAGTTTGTATGCTTGCTTACATGTACATATATTATCACTCAATTAAATGGTTGAATAGATAAAACTACCACTGACTTGGTTCAAACTTGGCTTTTAGCTTTTCATTTGAAAAGTTGTTTTATGCAATAAAACGAACTGGTGAAAACTAACTAGAAATATGATATTTTTTTCTCATTTGAAAAAGATCTAGGTCTAAAGATCAATCTGCTACATTCACTGTTAGGATAAATTTTACGCCAAGGGATAACCAAACTCTGCATAGGTTAAGGATGTTATTTCCTATATAATTAACTCTATGCTGGGTGAGGACTGTTGATTTATTTTCTATTTTCCCTTTTAGTCCTCTCTTTCAGAGCATGGTGCATTCTTTTGTCTTAGCCATTACTGTGAAAATCTATGTATACCTATTTCTTCGTGCATAAATTTATGTCATATTTATTATCGCCTTCATAGAACCCTATGATGCTGGAGTTCTTGCTCTGCTTCGTTCTCCTGATGCCTCTGTAGTTCGAAAGCAACCTGGACTTGGTACTGTAAGTGGATTTCTGCTTCCAATTGAATATATAATGATGACTGTTGTTTTATTGATTGTAGAAAAATGGAGAGATAAAATACCTGTTCTCTCAGTTATATGAACTCAAGGTCAAAAGGAACTTTCTTTCTTTCTTTAATTAAATTAAATTGATGTTGGTTATGCTTAAGGATTCTAATACTTGGTTAAACTCTGCCGTTAGATAATATTGACGATGTGTGATAGAGTAAATCATTAAGACAATTTGTTTTTTATTCAGAAGCCATTGCTCATAGTAATGGATTGAGGCAGAAAATGAACAAAACAAGTTTCAGATTGTATACCTATGTTTTTTTCTTCTTATAATTGAGGGCTGGGGGTGAAAGACTCCTTGGCCCAAGAGTTCTTTCTCAATGTGATTGAAAATCATTTGCTACTTCAGGTTTTAATATTTAATGCTCAGCTACTGGAACTGATTTTCATGCTAGCTTTATGGGGTTCACAAGCTTCATTGGTTAAGAGTGCTATTATCGAAATTCTGTTTTCCATACTAATTTGTATAATTTAAGGCTGTGTTTTAATTATTGAAAAGTTGCTGCAATTTAATGAATTAATTTATATTCTGGACTTAGAGAATCTCCTTGTAATTATATTTTGGGAAGGTAATAACCTAACTTGAAATCTTAGTTTATGCATTATGGTGATCATGCCTTCTTCATCGCACTTCCTTAATCAATTCGGTGGATCCACTGCTACCACCTTTTTCACAAGCTCACCTAAGCTGAGCTGTCCTTAATGGTTATTGCTAGGCATCACTTTCAGTACTGGCCTTACATTTCACCACTTTGTAAATAAAATACTGCAATTGCTACTACATCATCACATTAACTGCCAACAGTCGCTCCTTCACTACAATTTTACAAATTTTCCCTAAATAGTTTTGATGTCATCAGCTCCTGTTTTATAATCAAATTTTAGGGAATGCTTTCCACTTCGCTCGGTTTCTGGATGCATCAGCATTTATGAGGCATGGCTGAAGTTTGAGTTATAGCTATTTGAAATCACTGACCAGAACTTGAACAGCAATTTACTGCATGGGAGCAGATCCATAGTCCTGTACTTAAGTCACAGAAGCATTTACTTTTTTATCTACATACAAATATCTAATGCCAAGTTTACTGTTGTATATTTTTATCCTTAATGAAATAGTTAGACTATTTATTCCTTAGTATGTTTTTTGTGTTGATCAGTGTTCTTATTCCCTTCTAGAGATATGGAGTTCATGAGTCCCGGATTGGTTCTCAGAAGGTACATCTGGAAGGAGCAACCATAAACAACATACACGGGTCTGATAGTCACAACAGCAAGTCCCAACATCGAATGAAACAGAAGTCTTCTGTTCTCAATCACACTGGTACTTTTGTTGGGCATAACGCTTCTTTGGACAAGTATAAAGATCCTGCTGGAGACACTCCTGTTTACAAAAGCAAAAAGAGAGATAGGAATACCTCAAATTCAATTTATGGCTTGGATGGGATGAGATCAGATTCTGTTTCTAATCATCCTCCACGCCCTTATGGTGGGAAAGTTGCTAGTGAACAGACTGAGGCTTGGTTGCAAGATTATGACTATAACAGCCCAAATGTTGTCCCGGGGAATGAACACTTGAAATCTACTCCAAATTTTATAGCTAGGCACAGTAAATCTCTTGACACACAGGAGAGAGGGAGTTCTAAAAGGATGACGAAGGTTCAGTTATCCTTTCTGCTTGAATATTCTTACACGCTGTAGTAATTGTATTAAATTCTTTTGTATGGAATTAAATTGATGCATACTTGCATTTGCATATGTGCAGGAGGAGAGATTTCATATAGAAAAGAAAGCAGGAAAAGAGTATAGGAAACCAGTTAGAGCAAAGGCACATCAAACAGATGAGTTGGCCGTGAGTTTGTGCTCTGGTCAATCGACGCTATTATAACACATTTACGTTCTTTGTTTTTGACACTTATTCTCCTCTTCGTGTGAAGGTATCAAAGCAAGCAGGTGATGAATCTCAGCAGAAAACCTTTGGTACAAAAACATCAATTCCCGAATTGCCACATCAAACAAATCAAACTAAAGGGTCAGTATACATTTCTGAAATCTATTCTTATTATTTGTGACTATAGTCAGCTTTTCTCAGGTGTCTGTTACTCTTGCTGTTTCTCACTCCTCTTATTGTTACCTCACATGAAGTAAGATTTTAGACGACATAGCTAAAACTTATACTACATTAGAGCTCTAAAACCTCCAGAAATGATAAGATTCACAATATGAAAATAAGTCAATCACTTCTCTTCAATACTATGATCCTTACACCTGGTTGCTGGAGCTAGCTTCTGTTTCGGAAAATGGAATGATTGATATCCAGAAGTCTTATTTTGGTTGTCTCGTGATGTCGATGATGGTATTTATGAAGTGTTTGCATTGCGAGTTAGTAGTTCGTGGAAATGCAATCAAAGTCCGTTGCTTAAAAACTTCACTTCTGAAATTTGCAGGGTTTGATCCTAACTGTTTGAAGTAAGCATAGAGAGAAACATTTTGTGCAGTGCTAGCAATATTTACTTCATTCCTTGTGTCTGCTCGGGCTTCACTTCTCTAAGCATATAAATCATCTGACTCTATTGTCTGTCATCCAGGTCTGCAATGGAGATGCCGTCTAGCTTCAGTGATGACGAGACTGCAGAAACTAATTCTTCCCTCAGTTAATGGATTATGCAGTACAATCAACAGTGAGAATGGACACACAAGGAAATTTAAGAATCTCCGACATTGTACAGTTCGAAGGGAACACTTTCCAAACTAGTTTCGGCGTTGTTTGGAACATCTTGGATGAGTACAAACAAAAAAACCGTGTCTTGTGGAGATGCATTGCTAATGCTGGGCTCTTCTGTTTATATATGCATAAAACAAGTTACTTTAACGGTTTCACCGTCTTTTTTCTCGAAAAGCTTTGTCTTTAAAGCTTTTAGTTTCTACCTATTTGTAGAAGGAAACATGATAGAGATGGGTTTTGATTGTAAATCTTAGTTTGGAAGGGGATTGAAATGTAATCAAACTATATTTTATATTGGGTTAATTACAGTTTGCCCAGACTATACTGGCGCGTTTTACACTTTGCCCTAGCTATGATAAAAAGTTCAAATTAAGATACGCTAATTATATTTTTTACACTTTGCCTTAATGCCGTTAGAATTTGGACGGAAACCTAATTTTTTTTTAAAAAGACGAAAATACCTCTGAATTGATTTGAAATCAGTTCAGCTGGTTTGACTTGAACCGGAAATAAACCAGAATTGATTTATGTTTATTTAATAATAATAATTAAATAATTAATAATGTATTGAAACTTTTGAATGTCATAACTCTCTCATACGAGCTTCGTTTCGGGATCGTAGTATATCAAATCTAAGAGAACCGGAAGATCAACAACTTTGAAAAAAATAAATTTTTGTCTATATATTATTAATAATTAGACCCTGATGACATTAATAACTATACATTCGAAATAAAAAATAATAAAAAAGATTAATTAAAATAATATTAATAATATACTGAAACTTTCAAATGACATAACTCTCTCACGAG
>JAYMTP010002799.1:0-18639 GCA_036897365.1 Geranium brycei
TCTTTTGATAGTTGGCATTCTCGGAATTGCTCTTTGAAATAAGATTCTCCCCCTTTTAATTTGTTTGGAATTTGACATTTGAGCTAAAGAAACGTTTGAAACCATAACACTTATGGGTCAATCAATACAAGCTGCTAGATCACATTAAAAAGTCAATGCCTTGAATACAAAAAAAGAAAAATTATCAAGATAGGCTATGATTACAAGAAAATAATAGAAAATGTTTAGATATTGTTTTGTGGAGTGTAGATCTAAGATAGCCTCACGTGATGATGTCATTTTGATTAGGACATCACGTGCTTACCCAACCCTTGCCTTAACTAAAAGCATTTAGTTGCATGTGAAAATAGGGCCACTTATGTTTACCAAACTTTCCTTTTTTAGTAATGGGCCATTCAGTTCATAGCCAATATGGTCCATCTGATATTGGTTAGGCCCATTTATCGTACTTCGGCCCTGCCCATGTGTCTATGTGGGCCAAGTTCTTAATAGTCAAAGCCCATTCAATACTAGCCTTGCTTATTTACTGTACTCTCCTTCCATTTTATAGTTTTGGTCTATTCTTTAAAAAGAATGGCTTTGTTGAGTTTTTATATTAGAAGTGGAAAAATTTTGCTCCCAAAATTCAATTCTCATCAACATAATTTGTTGTGTTATAAATAATTTTTGCAGTCAAGGATGACATATTTTCATTTTTAGGAATAATAATAAGCATAAACAAACTTTGTTATCATTTTCATTGTATTCAAAATATTTTAAACCTCCGTAAAAAGATAATTTAAGTATAAGATTTTATCAGATTCATAAAAATAGAATCGAGTTTTGTAACACTAATCCCGCCTCAACCAGATTAGGAAGAATATCGAGTTTTCAACAAATTTGAAACATTTTATACTTCACTCGAAAGATAAGAACTCATTTAGAAGGCAAAACTTACATAATTACTTGATGGATGATAAATACATTGACTTTACATCTAAACAAAATGAGGAAGAAAAAAGTCAACCACTAAACCACACAAATACCTCCACTTTCTTCCCCACATTTCCCCATCACACAAACTAAAATAAAAAAACTAGCAAAAGCAAAAACATATTACATCTGTGTTAATCACATAATTCTGTGTTCATAGTTCCAAGGAAATGGTTTCATCATGTATAATGAAACATTCAATCATTTCATCGTATTGACTTTGGTTTCATCATTCAATTTCATTATAACGTGTCATGAAATAAACATGATGTCACTTTCAAAATGTTTCATTAGTATTGACAACCAGCACGATTGCATGTTGATTTATATACGACGAATTGTCTGACTATGCAATAACAATGTTGTTTGCTAGGATTTATTTTTGTTTATGTGTCCATAAGTTTTTTAATGCGTCATTTGATTGTTTTCATGACACAAAAACTATCAGATTGAATTATGTTTATATATTCATAATTTTGTTTAATGTGACATTTGATGATTTTCATGATATATAAATTACCTGATTAATATCTGTCTGTTATAATATTGTTTCATTTGCCATTTGATGATTTTCATGACACATAAATTAACTGATTAACATTTGTTTATGCAATTTTTGTTATGGTCAATGAGTTTGTATTGTTTCATGAAAATAAACGCCATGACATTTTTGTGATTAAAATTAAAATTTTTGTCATGGCCTATGGTCTATGAAAATAAACGTCATGACACATTTTTTGTGTGTCATACAATAATCAGATCCTTATTTTATGTATATTACAGTAAAAACTTAAATGTATGCATTATTCATAATGGATAACAGTTCAAAAAAAATATAGATTTCTATTAGTTGCAAGGTACTAATGCATAAAAACTCTCAATAAAACCTAATTATTCGAGGTCAGTTTTCTCCACACCGCCGTCAGTTCTGGGCGCTCCGTCATCTCCATCATCATATGAGAATTCTTCCTTTTCACTAGAATCGTCGTCGGTTGATTCAGAACTGTCTAAATCGGTTGATTCAGAACTGTCTAAATCGGCCGATTCAGATTGTCTGAATCGGTCTCTGTTGGCAAGAGTCCAGGGGGGTAATGGTCCTCCCGATTGGTAACACAAAATTCATAGGTATGGGATTGTCAGGTTTACCTGAATGAGACGAATATGACTCGTTTGTTGCTGTATTATTTGTTGCCTCCAATCCATATAAAGGGTTTACCTGATTAATTCTGTTTATATATTCATAATTGTTGAGTATCATTCCTGTTGCATCCACCATTTTTGTTGTTTGAAAATGAGTAGAAACATTGTTGTACTCATCATTATATAGAATCATTGAATACACAATCTCGTAATTATAACACCATTTCAAATTAAATTCATATCGAAAGACACAAATATCCATGTTGACCAACTTTTGTTTGGTTTTGCTGTGGTTTAAACAATTATGATCCCAGCTGTCCCATTTTTTGATCTTGTAACTACAAACTGTTCTAAGATTTGTAGAGAAGGACGGTTTGTAACCGAGTCCTTCCCATTTAGTTGCATGTGAAAATAGGGCCACTTATGTTTATCAAACTTTCCTTTTTTAGTAATGGGCCATTCAGTTTATAGCCAATATGGTCCATCTGATATTGGTTAGGCCCATTTATTGTACTTTGGCCCTGCCCGTGTGTCTAGGTGGGCCAAGTTCTTAATAGTCAAAGCCCATTCAATACTAGCCTTGCTTATTTACTGTATTCTCCTTCCATTTTATAGTTTAGGTCTCTTCTTTAGAAGTGGAATAGTTTTTCTCCCAAAATTCAATTCTCATCAACATGATTTGTTGTGTTATAAGAAAATAATAAATTTGCAGTCAAGGATGACATGTTTTCACTTAAAAATAATAATAATAAACATAAGCAAACTTCTTAATCTCCAACCTCACTTACTTTTAATATATATAGTAAGATTTTCATGAGATTCAAAATATTTTAAATCTCCGTAAAACGATAATTTGAGATTCAAAATATTTTAAATCTCTGTAAAACGATAATTTCAGTATAAGATTTTATTCAATTCATAATAAAATCGAGCTTTGTAACTCTAACCCCGCCTAAACCAAAACAGCAAGAATATCGAGTTTCCGATTTCCGACAGATTTGAAACATTTTACATTCCACTCAAAAGATAAGAACTCATTTAGAGGTCAAAACTCACATAATTACTTGATAGATGAGAAATACATTGACTTCACATCTAAACAAAATGAGGAAGAAAAAAGTCAACCACCAAACCACACAAATCCCTCCACTTTCTTCCCCCCATTACACAAACTGAAATAAAAAAAGCTAGCAAAAGCAAAAACCTATTACATCTACTTGCTAAATTAGGGTTTCTAATTTGCCCCCAAATTGAGTTTCCAATTTCAGGCAAAAACATGGCCACAAGACATTGCCAACAGACACACAGCAGCTTGCTCTTCCTCACCCATCTCCCTCCTCCTCCTCCTCCTCCTCCTCCTGCACCTCTGCTTCTTCTTCGCCGGCGCCGGAGACCCCTGGATCATCAAATCCTTCCCCAGAGCCACCAAATTCATCTTCATTGACTCACTCAATGACCCATCTTCACCACCACCTCCTCCTGTGGATCCACCATTTTCATTTTCAATTTCAATTTCATTCTCTTGAGCTTCAGCTGTCTCTTTCTTCTTCTGTGGTTCTTTGCTCAAACCCAGAGACACTCTTCTCTTCCTGTGCCTGATCCCACAGGCATTGCACAGTGACTGAATCAAAAGTCCCAAATCAGCACCCAAAAAAACCCAGAAGCCACAACTTGTTTCTCAGATTGACCCAACAATCAAAATCAGTCAAAATCACAGACCCAGATCAAAAAACCCCCAAATCAATGATCTATGATCAATGACCTGAGAATCTGAAACACGGCACAGTAGTGAAAAAACACTGAAAACACAAACTCAAGTACTGAAGAATCAATAACAAAAACCCAGATCATGTGAGCAAATCGATTCCATACAGATCAGAATCACGACCTGAACAGATCAAAACGGAGATCAAGATCGTACCTTTGGGCCGGCGGGCCCACTCCTCCAGAGAGGGGTTTTTGTGGTCTTGCAATCGACACAGCACTTCTTGTTCATCTCCATGTCCTCGCATGGTCGTTGTGATGATGATGACGAAGCAGCAGATCCTTGATCCTGCACAAACCCACCCACAACAACCAAAATCAACACAAACGCACTTCACAAAATAAACCCAAATCAGAGCTGATCTCGCGATCACGATCGGCGAATCACCCACCTTCCCTCTCACCAGATCCACCGTCCCCATCAGACCCACTTCCCCAAAAACGCAAGATCACAGAAATTTCACCCAGATTGAGAAAACCCAGAGCAATAGTGATCGGAACAGAGCACGAAGCAGAGAGAGTGAAGCGAAGCACGGAAACGGAGAAATTCAAATGGAGGAAATGTACGGATTGTCGTCGTTGTTGTGTTGTGGGTTCAATCGAATCGCTCACACACTCTATGTTATGATTATCTATATATCTTGTCGAGCGAGCGAGGCTCAAGTGCTCTTGAACCGACGTCAAAATGGCGACCAATCGGTGTGACCGACTCAACCCGACTCGGTGCTGGCCTCGCGGCCATCGAAATGACCAAAAGACCAAACCCTAAGTGTTTTTAGCGAAATGACGAAACGATCCCTCGGAGCGCCGGGTGAAGGGTGGGCGCCACGTGTCCCATGCCGTGTAAGCGATAATTTCAAATCATTTTTTTTCATTTCAATTAAATGAATTGATCCTGTGTTAAATTTTGGTGCATACAAAATCTGAAAAGGATTAGAAATATTAGAAAACATGCTTCGTCTAATTTATTTGTTACAAGAAAATTGATAATATTAAGAAATGCATCAAATTGGTCAAACTTTGATCATTGATGAGACAAAGGCTTCTTAAATCACTGCTAAAGTACAATTTTTTTTCATAAAATATGTTAATTAATAAATTTGATGTGAAATGTCAAAAATATGTTTATAACTCAAATATAAATTAAATGGTATTTTGACTTTTTACATTAAACGTTTACTTTACCACCACAGTTTTCATTGATAATAAAAATGAAGTTTATATACATATACATTTATTATTAGAGAAGAAATTTGTTACAAATTAAATTTGGGTGTCTAAACGTCCGAACTAAGTCATGTTGTACAAAATTGTAGAACCATGTAGATAGTGATTGACATATACAAAATTGAAGAATTCTGTAGAACGTGTAGTGCAAAGTTGTAAAACTATGTAGAATGTGTAGTGCAAAGTTGTAGACTGTGATGGACTCGTAGAATCTTTAAGTGTGCGTTGTAGAAACTTGTTGTCACGGATCGCATGCTGAGACAACGCGCGTCTAAATCTGTTATGATCCAACCACTGTAAAACGTTCTTACGTTTTACAACTATTTTGTAACTGAATGTACTAAATAAAAATAAAATATAAGAATATAAAAGATTAATAACATTGGTGTTAAAGATATTTTACTTGGCCCCTCAGTCAACCATCATACATTTAATAAATAATGTAGAGGCAAGACCGCAATAAAGACAAACATGTGTGAGAGCCCGAAAAGGACCCATAAAACCATGGAATTTTCGATCATACCCTTTTCCAACCAAAGCTTACTCTAGTCATTAGAAGTAAGAAAAACAAGTTATAATTGGGGGGTATTATTGGAATTTCACGTCCACATGCCCATGCTTTTAGAGAGAGAAACAGCTTCATTGAAGATTTTATCATCAAAAGCTGAGCCCATTTAAGAACAAGAGATGCACTAATTTTTCTCGGTAACATGAGATCATGCCAAAAATGATTTTTTTTGTATCTTCACAAATAATATAGTGTGTGGATTTAAATTAATTTGTTTGTTCTTTTTCCTTGGTTGAAATGCGATCACAATTGAAAAGACTTTTAAGTTCGATCATATTTGGTATTTTTAATCCGATAAGATAAGTAACATATGAGAAAGTAAAACTCAGCTCAAATCATATTTTATAAAAATGTCATTGAGTCGAGAGTAATCATACTAAAAGAATAAATTATGTCGTCTTACTTTATCATGTCATAGTCAAGCTCAAATTTTCATACATACCTTATTAATAAAAATAAATTAAACCACTTTCATTTATTCATTCATATTTTAATTTAGGCCTAATTCATGTATTTATTAAAGAAATATAAAATAAAATATAGATAAGAAAATCAAAAGTAAAAAGTATTCACAGTACCATCAAAGATCTAAATTTTTAATAAACTATTTGAGCTTGATTCGTTAATCAGTTTGAACTTGTCATGGTTAAAATTGAGTGTCAAATCTAAGAGCAAATTTATTTATTAATATTATTATGAGATGTATTCCAGTGAGAATTAGAAGTTGTGTGAGAACCGTAAAAATTAGTGTGTGTGTGCCATGTAGCATGTGGCGGGTATTTTTCTATAGAAAATTATATGATCCTATTGAAAAAGTGGTTTAAGGAGGGTTTGGAAGAAATTTTTTTTTTGAATATGCCACGACACTGTAACGCATACAGGGAAATTCGCACACAGTAGTCTGGTTCACACCAGATTACCACCCATAGTATTATAGTAAGTTTCGAGATAAAGTTCAAATACTTGATCAAGGCAAGTTCAAGTATGATATGAATCCTTGATCTTTATTCAAAATTGAGCCTAATATGGTAAAAGAGAACAAAATTCAAGAAAATAGTCTCTTATATCAAAATGAAAGAAAAAAAGGTCTCATCCTACTCACTTTTAAGCCAATATCCATTCATAATCTTCATTGCCTTCTCATAAACGGCAACATTGGCATGATCACACAAACTCTCCATTTTCTCCAATCCTCGGCAATCACAAATCATCTGAGCATACAGATTCGCCTCCCCGGATCTCCCGACTTTCTTCTCCGCCTCTCCGACCTTCAAGATCGCTTCGATCCCCTTTAGACAATTCATGACAAGTCCCACGTCGCCGTGGCTCAGAAGACTGCACAATGGCTCCACACATCTTTCTATCGCAACAAACCTGCCATGTTTCGGTGATTTATTTTTTGATAAATAGATAGATAGATAGATAGACAAATAGATGAATATGATCATTATTAAGCCTTACAATATATTTTGGATGCAAGTTAAGAAAAGTTATAAAAACTCATCGTCTTTTTTCTTATCGTTGAAATAAATTTAAAAGAAAAAAATAACCCTTGAATATAATACAAGACACCATTATTATGTGTAATCATATTTTAAAACATTAACTAAAACGTTGAATTCAACCGATCTTTTTTTTGCTTCACATATACTTCTTGCAAAAGTTCGATAGTAGATTGATGGTTTCTATAGCTATCGTTTCGAGTTATGTAAAAGGAGAGACATGTTAATTTTGGTTCATACTTGATTTGCTCGTGAGACCCATAAATCATTGCGTTTGTGATGGCAAGTGCGGCAAGTTCCTTAACCTTGGATTCGGCGTTTTGGAGGACACGGAGGAGGGGAGGGACAAGCCCATTGTTGATAACATCCTGAAACAGTTCAACAACATGTAAAGGAGCTGACTTAAAACATGACGATGAAAGTAGAGTGATCGAAAATTTTAAGGGTAAATGCAAAAAATGGTGTGCAGTATTATATTACATTGGGAAAACTGCAAAAACTACTCGTATATTTTTGTATATTGCGATTTCTGTTCCTCTACTGAAAATATCCCTAGAAATATTGCCATAGAGGTATAAGAATTGCAGAAGTATATACTACACCGATTTTTTTACAAGTTAAATACGTAAATATTTTCTATAAAATTGAGATACCACATTCACTGATTAGACGGAAACTAATAATCGAAGCGATCAATCTACCCGCATTTTCCTTTTTCTTTATCAAGCATGGGCTTAGCCGCCTCTTTCTATTATTTCTTATATTTACGGTAGCATTGGAAAAAAGTGACAAAACGTCGAATGTTTTTTTCTATTTATGTATTTGGAAAGTCTATACTTAACACACCGACTCAATTGGAAGCTGAACCCTCACGGTGTTCGAAAGTGAAGGTTTCAATCATATTTCTAACACTGAAAAAGGCATAAAATTGATCAATTTTTTATATGGCAAATTTTTTTTACCTGGATTAAGTCTTTTTTGGTTGTGAGGATTGAGATGGTGTAGCAAACAATCATCTTGACTAGCTTGCTGTCACATCTGGTCAACAGGTAGAAGAAGAATGGCAAAACTTGAAGACCAATCATGTACTGACCAAAACCATTCAGACAAAACACACAAACATTTTATTACACAAAATGTTAATTAACAACACTACAAATATGTTACAGAACTCTTAATAATATACACGACAACTTAGTTGAAGAACATCATGGTACGTACCTGAATCTGCATGTCACTTCCCCGACAAATGATGTTCTTAACCATTTGGAGCACTGGATAAACACAAGACGGATGGCTGAGAAAAAACATGTTGTGAATTATATATTATGACTCATAAAAATGGACTAATCATCGGTTTGAGTGATTAAGAATGTTATAAACAACTCACGGTAGAAGCTTGACGACACGAGAGCAGAGACCAGCGTCGACAATGGCTTGAATTTGGGTGGTGGTGTCACAACTATTCGAAATGAAATATAGAATCCAACATGTGCACGTCAAAACTTCTCTGTCGTTTGTGTGAATGATAACACGCGCGAGAGCGGGAAGAACAACCTTAACCTGAAATCGCCAACAAACATCGATCAACAAGGGTAGGGGTGAGCATGGTTCCGGGACCATATTGAACTGACTAGAATCGGACCAAACTTGTCTCTTTGTAGAAACAGGTTGGTTTTGACTGACTGCATTTTCTAGTTCAGTTCCCGATTCTATCTGGTTAGAACCGGTTGGTTATGATTTTTTATTATTTAGACTCGATTTATATGTCGAATCAGACGAAGTTTTGTCCGATTTATAGCCAAAACATGAAATTTCATATTACAAAAAATAGTATCGAAGACTGAATGTTACTATTTAATTATTACAACTCAATCAAAGTATAAAGTTTGCAAATAAAACAATAAAAGATAAACAATATACGTGTGCGGGAAAGAGGTGGACATGTGCCGATACAAATCGATACGGTTCTTATTGATTGACCGGTAATTGTGAGTTTTGAGAAGTAAAACCGAACAGAAATTGAATGTACCCGACATAAGACAACAAGTATAGATATCCAATGATTGACACATTATTCTATCCGCCCGACATGACACAATCATGTCTCGTCAGATACAACATAGTCATTGGTCAACGTGAAATCATACTCAACTAGACAAAATTGTGCCACGCCAAATATGATATGGTATCACCAGTTAATTTGTTATCCACCGATAATTTGTTGCTGACTTTGACTATACCCAACTATATGCCCGTCAAGTACAAAAAACACACTCGACGACATTTCCAATAACAAAAGTGAAATACTACACGACCAGTTTTTGCAATCATCGATCGATCTCAAATATTATCTAACCTGCTCGAAAGGGGGATGGGGCATTCCCCTGCAGATGTTGGCAAGTGCCCAAGTAACATTTCTCAATATAGAAACCTTTTCTTTCATGTTCAGCTGATTCACAAGAGGAACCAAAGCTCCATGGCTAAGAACAACATCTCGACTTCTCCGACTGTCGCCGGCAACATTTCCCAACGCCCAAACAGCCTGCATGCATGCAGATAACATCCCGACAAATACATAAGACACTTGTACATTTGGTCTTAAAGGACAATTTCATATATATTATCTACAATATTGTACATATATGTAAAGGGTTGCTCAAAAATAACTTAACAGACCAAACTCAATCGAACCGACTCGAAAAATAATCAAACTGAAAAAAATCAAATTGGTTTGGTTCGGTTATAAACAAAACCGAAATTTTATCGATTTTGTTTTGATTTATAAAATTAGAACCGATAAAAAAGTGAATCGAAAATTGATCGATCTAGACATGTGATCTTAATTAATTAGGTCTAACAATATTGTGCCAAAAAAAATTGAGTTAAGAGCGGTCCAAAATGTAAGACTTTCATAAAATTCAGTTAAAAAATTAAATAAAAAATCAGTAAGTGAAAACAGCATCAAATACAAGAATTTAATGAAATTTAGTTCATAAAGAACTAATTGATTTAAAAGCCAACCAAACCAAATTCTATCGATTCAATTTTTATATACCTGTAACTATACCGGTCAGCTAAGTTTATAATCGAACCACATGAACAATCCCACATGTACCTGCTCGCGAACATGCTCATTAGGAGAAGTGAGAAGTTCCACAAAAATGGGGACTGCGCCGTTGTCAATAACAACGTTGGTGTTTTCTGATGTTCCGGAAGCAATGTTGGTCAGAACCCAAGCTGCTTCGAACTGCATACAATTGTTAAGTCAATAATGTTAAGACAATAAATATAAGGGAAATTACAATTAATTAATTGTATCATTGATTACTCAGTTTTTATAAATCACACGACCGTGCATGTACTATTTTTACTATAAAAAAATTACTACATAAGTGATTACATCAAGTTCTACAAAATCATTATAAGAGGAAACTCCATTTGCTTTTTAATTGATTTTTAATTAGTTCTCAAATAATTTTCAGAAGGTGTTCTCTGCCGATTAATGTATTACAACATTGTACATGTATATGAAATTGGCAATTTGAGATAGAATAGTTAGTATAATGTACCTGAAGTCGTGGGAGGTCTTCTCTAGCGAGAAACTGAACAAAGCGAGGAACAACATTTGCTTTTATAACCTCGTCGATTGTCACTGCCTTAATCATAGAGCTCCACACTGTCTCGTAAAAATCAACTAATAATTACAAAAATTCCGTGAAATGAATATTATGAGTAGGGATGGACATTTTGGACTCAGAATCAGTTACAAATTGTAATTAAAAAAATTGAGAACATTAAATTTAAGAGAACCATTCAATTTTCGGTTTCATTCTTAAAATTTATAACTAGCGGTTAATTAATGGGTGTGAACCATACAAATTCGCGCTTTCACGTGTCCACCTCTCGTCTACCCATGTATATTATTTATCTGTAATTGTTATTTTGTTTGTAAACTTTATATTTTGATTGAGAGTAATAACCAAATCTTAAGATTCGGTTTTTGTTAGTAAATTTTATAACTACAAATTAAAAAATTTTGGCTATATATAAATCGGGTACAAATTCATATAATTCGGCCTATAAATAAAGTATGAATTAAAAATAAAAAAATCGACCGGTTCTAATCGGGTAGAACCGAAAAAATGAAACAAAAAACCACGGTCAGAACCAGATCATTTTTTCATGTAACGATTCCAAATATGGTTCAAATAATTATGGAATTGGAGAGTCAGATCCGGTCCAATTCCTGCCAATCCGGTTCCCAAACCGTGCCCACCCTTAACTATAAGCTCACCTTCATCGCCAATGGAGAGCAATTCTCTAAACTCAATTGCTGCCTTGAGCTGAACATTACCATCATGAGACCAAACACCCGCAGCCATGTCTTGCATATGTCCTAACTGCAACCAAACAATTCAAAACACTAAAAGATCAATCTTCAAAGGCTAATGAAAACATTAAAATCCAACACAATAAAAAAACTTCGAATTCAATGGAAACCCGATATCCCCAATTCGAAATGTACAAAGGTTTTGGAGTTGGGGCTCAAAACACCACCACGTACCCAATATTGTATTAAAATAAATACAATTTTAATATATATTTTTTTAAATTTATTTCAAAGTGGGAAATAGAAATTTTGTTGGGGAGAATCTGGTCATACGAAGAAGCACATCACATGAAAAGCCCACATATACCTTAAAGCACATCTCTAACTCAAAAAACTAGCATATCAGATCTTAAATTTGAGTTTAATATATATATAAACTCTCGTTATATCTTATAATCTACCGATATGGTACTTGTACCCATGTGTGAAATCCTAATAAATTCTCCACTCGTAAGGGGCGGACACTCGGGCCGAAAATCAAAGTAGGAATAGAGCGGAAAAAACCAGCCCCAATGTCTTCCCAATTCAAATTCAAACAAAAATTTTACTTTCTAATCCCAGTATTGTAAATGGCGGCCGTCATGACCACCATAGCCCTGAAAACCACACGGGAGCCACGCCGTAGCATTTTGGCCGTTTTGAACCGGTTTTATACTCATTTTAGCTAATTTTAGACCAATTTAGACCGGTTCTGTCCAAACTAACTAACTATTTTTAAAAAAAGTTGAAAATATTATAACTTGTAACACAATATGTATTTTTTATTACGTATGTAAATTAATTTATATTAAAAAAATAAAATATAAAAATGAAAATCCGCATGACCCCGCCGTATCCCCGCGCTATGGCCCCGAAAGCTCCTGTCCGCCATCATAACGCCTCGCACCATCTACAACCTTGTCTAATCCACATGAAAGCATAAATTAACATAACTCAAAAGCACAAAATGAGCTCATGATACTAACAATCACAAACAAAAAACCCAAAAATGATCCAAACAACCAACCAAACAATTCACCTTCTTGTAATTAGCCGAAGCTAACTGAACCGAAGCAAGAAATTGCTTATTGGTTTTGCATTCCTCCGGCGATCTCTTCTTCTGCAAGCTCTCTTCCCGGCGGTCGTGACCCATTTCTTCTTCCCGTCGCCGCCGTCCCTCCCTCAATTCCGCCGCCGCCTTGTGGTGGCTCCGGCGGGCCTCGGTCTTCGAGCTCGGCGGCATGGACATCACCAACTAAATTTTGATACCAAAAACGACACCGTTTTGTTTTAAAAGTGAGAGCTTAGTGAAGGCAAGTAAATATATAGATGAGACTTGAGAGCATATATAGGCAATATATGGAAATGGCATTAAATTTAGTGTTTTGGGGGGAGATGTAGGTGGTTGAATTAATTTTGATTTCCTTGTATCTGAGGGGAGTTTTCGGCAATGTTGTGAAAATTCCCGACTTATCTGACTAATCCTCAATTAATCCTCCGACTAGTTTCTGATCAATCCACTATAATTTTCTATTAATCATTCAATTCAATTTATTTTTCGATTAATCCTCAATTAGTCCCCAAAATGCCCTCTCCGCCTGACTAGCGTCTAACAATTTTTTACAACATTGGTTTTCGGACTAAAATGAATATCTATTGAAATAAAATTTAAGTTTTTTCTGTATACATTCACTCTTTGGGTTTAAATTAAATAAGGAAAAATTGTAAAAAACAATTCCTATTATATGATACTTTTGCAAAATGATTTTGTATTGTTTGCATTTTTTTTTGTAAAATGTGTATTTTTAAAATATAAAAATGACGAAATTACCACTGAAACTAGAAATTAATTTTTGTTAAATAATTATTTTAATTTTTTCTGTTTTTATATTTAAACTAAAATTTGCATGATCAAATTTTGTAGTTTAAATTTTTAGTTGTACTATTTTAAAATTATGTTATAAAAGTCTTAATCTATAATTTCGTCATTTTTATAACAACAACAACCTTTTGTATGAATGGGTACATTTTTGTAATTTTCTCAATAAACAATAATAATTCAGATAAAATTTAATCTATGGATTCTATAAAAGAATGAGACTTTTTCCTACAGTGTGGTTGGGTTTTCGGGCCGTGTATATGTATTTATAGGACATTTGTTAATACATACATTATTTATGGAAATATATGAGTTTTTTGTTCTCTTCGAAGCCAATCGGGTTTGAAATCGGGTTTGAATACATATTTGAATGATAATTACCTAATGTTTGTTTAAACCTTTGATTTCAATTTAGCAAATGCATAGTATAAATACAAAATAATAATGGACTCTACCATCACATATACATCAACCCAAATTCCACCCACCTGCATATAAATCCAAATTGACCCATAAGTAAATACAATGTATTTGTTAAATCTTCTACTAGTACATGAACAACCCTATGGATTAACTACTCTAGGTTGTTATAAAGTATTCTTTGATATTGAATAAAATAAATGAATATTAATAGAAGTGAAATTATATGTGAACTGGGTATGGGTAAAAAGTACGAACCGTCCGAATTGGTAGAAAGTGAGTGTGAACTGGGTAGAAAGAATGAACCGTCCAAATTGGTAGGAAGTGAGTGTAAACCGGTAGAAACAGATAGACCCGGTAGAAACACGGAAATGACTAAGGTGTCAATTCGCTGCCACGTGTCGCGCGCTGCCATAAATCTCATCGAATGAACGGCTCCCGTACAGTTTTGACGATCCATATTTATACTCAGTTCGCACTGGAATGCATCCCAATACTAATAATCATACATCAACCTATACATGGAGGCTAAGTTTAATAGGGACAAGTTGATGTTGAGAAGGCTTGTAATTAAAATGTCTATTTTTTCACACAAATGCAAATCAACCGAAGTTAGTTGGGCTAGAAACTATAGGCGATTTATGGAAATGATATTACATTTAGTTTTTTGGGAGATTGAAGGCTATGGAATTAATTTGATTTCCTTATATCAGAAGGGTTTTTTGAACCATAATGAATATATGTATAAATAAATTTTGATTTTTCTATGGGTACTTTCACATTTCGGTTTTGAAATAAACTTTGATTCATATATAATTTAATTTTTTATGGTTTTAGTCGCAAAAGTTATTTGCGGAAAATGAATGACAAGTTTTCCTTTACCGTGGCCGGTTTTTCTGGTTATAAATTAATTTATATAACATTTTATAATGCATAGATTATTTATGGAAATACACGACTGTTTGTTTTCTTGCAAGTCAACAAGGTTTGAAATGTATGCTCGAACATGATAAATTTATGAACAACTTTACAGTACATGAATTTTCATATATGAAAATGATGAACAATGAACGTGAGATGGCAAATTTATGGCCTGGTTTTTTTAAATGTTTTTGGAAGTACTTTGAAATATGTGTTAAATTTTTTTATGGGAAGTTACCGTTCGAATTCAGGTAAAATTTAGCTCCACTTATCAGACCAAATTGATCGAACTATGACACTGGACCCCATCAAGTTCATGGTATTTTAGTTTCATATAATAAATGACAATAGGACGAATACAATACATGATTTTTGATCAGGTCTCCACCCCAATCAGATCGAAGATATCATATCCTGTTGGATTCACGACAACCCGACCCATAAGTACATTGTAAGCCTGCATAATTACCCTAAGTCCTGACAAGGTTCCCAGGTGCTAGGAAATAACATAAACAGCTCAAATATCATACTCTTGTACATCACTATTAGTTATCAAGACACAAAATTAACCAGCAGTTTCACACTAAGGTTTTACAGATAGATATTCTCTGGGAGAATTACATGGGAGAATTCATGCAAGCATGAACAAATATTTGAAGCAAGAACAGTTCATGGAAGCTCAAAACCTTACCCTAAACAGCAAAGACTTGGCAATGCATAACTATGGAGTTTAAATAAGCAAAATCTATGAGAATGTGAAATTTGAAATTTCTTATTGAAGAAGTCATATAGGTACCCCAAGACTTCACTTTTTCCCCTTTCCTTTCTTTCCCTGGTCGGCCTTCTTCTTCTGGTTCTTGTTATGGCTCCGCGTCAGTGCAAACTCTCCAAACTTATGGCCCACCTTCCCTTCCGTGATCTTGCAACGGACGTGATTCTTCCCATTGTAGACTTGTAATGTCAAGCCGACAAATTCCGGCAAGATGGTAGATCTGCGCGACCAAATTTTCTTGTTTGCCAGTAGTTTTCTGTTATCCTTGATTTTGAACAAGCAGGCGTCAACGAAGGGATCCTTCCATCTTGACCTGGAGGCAGCGGCTAAGTCTTGCTTTGCCAGATTTTGATCTTTCTCCTGAAGAGGATTAGAAGCATTAAAACCTCCCAAAAGAAATATATTTATAAAAATTGTGAATGTAAGCTTAAAATATTTTATACATGGGACATTAACAAAGTGATTAAGAATTGAAGAAATTCTACACTTCATTACATCACTGAAAATAATAAGGATGAAAAAGCGCTAGCATGGGCTTATGACATGTTTGAGGAACACAATAAGCAAACTAGTGACACTTTCAAAGTCGGATCAGAAATATGCACATCATGAGACAAATCTATATGCACATCATAACACACGCACACACACACACACATATAGAGAGGCTTACCGGGAGATTCTGAGATGAAGAACCGTGAAGGTGTCTGACAATAGCCGTGGAGGGTGCCAATGGCAGTGCACGATGAAAGATAGATGTTGAAGAATGAAAGTTTCGGAGGCAAGAATATCGGGGCAGAATTCCGCTACCAGATGCAGGGTTGACAGAACAACCTTCCTGCCCAACTAGAATTGACATGCCGGCCTGCTTGAAAAAAATTAACATTGAGACACAATCATAAGGGATACCAAGACATGAAAAGTTCCAAATATAGACCATAAGTTCTCATGCTAACACTACATATTCTTGACAATCAAAGATCCAAGACGTTAAGGAAACTAGAGTTGTATTCTAGTACTTCCTAGAAGCAACCTATATGCTTCTTTGCACTACTGAAAAAAACACGGCCAATACCCCATCATGAACATGCTGAAAAGCGCAGTCAAAATAAGTGTCCCGGTTCTTATTTAGGAAACCAATTATGTGCTAGTTACCAACAACGGGAGATCGTCGGGGCATGTAATGGAACCTCAAGCACTAACTTCACTAATCATAAGTATTACTATTTGTGAAGGTCGAGGAAGTAATGTTGGTCATCGCGACACGTCTTAGTAGGACACGCATATTATTACTATATGTGAAGGCCAAGGAAGTAAAGTTGGTCATCATGCATGTCAAAGCAGCGGTAGAAAATGGTGGTTCTAGGAAATGCTAGAGGCTCGATAATAATATGAACGAAGACATGATATCATACACAGTGACAGAACCAACAACACGTAATATGCGACTGAGGCACAACGCAAGGCATCAGTTTATGTCATGCAAAGCAGGAATCGAAAAGAATGACAATGACATCAATACAATATCACTTTTACTTTGATTTTTTGTTCTACTTGTTTACATACACAAGGCGTTCAAATTACATGACTATAAGGAATGCAATTTACACTGAACCATAGTTCCCAATCCATTACATGTAAATTTCTTCTCTTCTATGAATGATAGAACTAACAAAAGTTGTAATTTGTGACAGAGCAACAATGCAAGGCATTGGTTTATGTTGTGCAAAGCAGGAATAAAAAAGGAGTAAGAATAGAAATAGCATCAATACAATTTCACATTTACTTCGATTTTTTGTTCTTCTCAATTAGATACACAAGTAATTTAATTTACATGACATGACTAAAAGGAATACGATTTACACAAAACCATAGTTCCCAATCCATTACATGTAAATTTCTTCTCTTCTATGAAGATTAAGCATATGATCATCACAGAACAGCCATAAATGTGCATAGAAATGTAAAAATCAGATAAAATCGATTAGAAAGCTCACAGATCTTGAATTAGGTCTAGCATTTCTTCTGAGAGCACCAAGCACAGCTCGAGCTGCCATTTTCTTTTCCCTGATTATCTGTGGAAATCACACCCAAAATAATTCAATCGACGACAATTCTACACTGCGCTTAATCAAAACATAAAAAAGCCCTTGTTTGGTTGCTGAGAAAATCTGCAGAAAGAGAGGGATTTGGAGATTAATTGAAGCAAAACAAAAGATTACCCAATGGAAATATCACAAAACCCAATTCCGGGGATCAGAAGTTGAGGTTGGTGGTGATGGCGGCGAAGAGAGAGCTAGGGCTTGCCCGTGACGGAGATGGAGATGACAGTTCAGTGAACAGAGAACTCAGAAGAAGAAGAGAAATTAAAATAGGGTTAATTCCACGTAACTACCCAAAGTTTTCCAAAGTTCCACTTCCCTCAAAATTATTAAAGTCCCACTTAGCCCTAAAACGTTAACTTTTCCGTCAAAAGTCCGTCACGTGAGAATCATGTGCTTGGAATACTTTTGAAAATGACAAAATTGCCCTTGAGTCACATGAATAAGAACTCGTTTTTCTGGAACAGTGGCAAAACGTTGGAGAAGGAGGCTGGCTGGACACCGAAATCAGAGCCACCAAGGACGAAGGAGTAGGTCGTCGAATGAGATGACAAACCGAAGGGTCGACTGTTCTGTGGAGCTGAAATACCAGTGCGTATTTCGTGGACCAATGACAATTCAGTTACAAAATTTATGGTTGTGAAAAAATTTCGGTAAGTCTCTTATAAAGTAAATAGGAATGAACATTTATTAAATTTGATGATTTTGAAATCGAGAAAGGAATAGGTATTTTGTTTAAGGTTCATGTATCAGAATTTAGGGTTCACATGATGAAAAACATCATAGAAAAACAATTTTATTCGAATTCATTGGTTTTACTTATTTCTTATTTTGTTTTTGTATAGTAAAGCTCAAGCATCTCTACTGGGGGGATGGGGTTTCTGTTGGTGTAAAGAAAACTTTGTTATTACGAAGCATATTGACACATTTTTTAGGCAACGAAAGATGTCGAACGTAATGTCAAGACAATGTCTGCAACATCTTGCACACTGAAGAATGA
>JAYMTP010002800.1:0-18630 GCA_036897365.1 Geranium brycei
AAAGTTGAAGAATAAATATATCAATTGTATGTGATAGCTTAGTGATAAGGCTTGACCTTTTTATCCATGAGGTTGGAGTTTCGAACCCAGGCATGTGCTCCATTATTTTTTCACCTGTTTCTTTTCTACTTTGATGTAACCTCTGATTTTTTAAACATGCCCAATAGCTTTGTGTTGAAAATTTGATGTAAAAATAAGGGTATCTTTGTCTTTTCATAATCAAATAAACATAAGTGATAAACCATAAGGGTAATTTTGTCATTTCTAAAAAGTATTTTAAAAAATTAATTTAAAAATATATATTTTAATAGAGTTGATGGACGGAATGAATAGGGACAAATTTTTTGCCAAACGAGTGAGCGGAAATGACACTTTTATACTTCTGGTACCAATGTTAGAAAACGCATCTATTAAGTATATCAATCTGTCATTTCTCCAAAAATATAGAGTATGAAAGTGTAGTTAATTGTCATTTTTCAATTTTTAAAATCAATCAACACTTATTATTATTATTATACGAACGATTTCAAATATTATGAACTATATTGATTGAAATATGCTTTTTATAAGTAAACATTATAAAAGTGAACGTAAATTACAACTCTCTTCAATCATATTCAAAGTAGAAAAAAAAATTGACTCCAATTTTTATTGGATTTTCGACAAAAATCTGATATGATCCGCGTGATAAACAAGGTGAGAATTTATTCGCCGCTCTCAATTATTTTTCCGACATGTCATTTCTAGTCCTCAGTACGTGGCAGCCGCCAAGGCGGCTCCGATCGTTGTTGTCGGAACTCTGATTCCGGCAACATGTTCCGATGGGGACATATCGTAGAGAAATTTCGTGGTGATCCACGCGGCGGGACCCTCCACGGCGTCCCGCCACGCCTCCTCCTCCGCCTCCCTCCCCCGTCGCCGGAACGCCTCTGTCGCGTCGAGCCTCTGAATCTTCCAATTCTTCGAGCTCTTCAGTCTGTCGATCTTGTCCCATTGCCGGCACGCGAGGCGGCACGTGTTCTCCTTCACGGCGGCGATCGCCTCCCGGAGGAGCTCGGATCGGGCGCTCCGGTCGGACGACGTCGTTTTGGACCTGAAGTAGGCGTCGAATTCGGGCAACCCGATCGCTTTCCGGATCCCGCGGTCGTAGCCCCGGGCCGGGTCGAATAATTTCTCGGCCTCCTCGACCATCCCCGACTCGACCATCCGGTCCACCCGGTCGGATACGAACCGGTGGAGAACCGGGATCGAGACGTCGACCCAGAGGAAGCAGCAGTCGAACCGGGAACCGAACCGGGCGTCGGGCCCGTCGACGAGGGCCTCGATGTACGAATTCGACCCCCCGACGATGACCGGGACCTTGTCGCGGGCGATTATGCTCTGGACCGACAGGAGCGCCGCGTTGCAGAAGTCGGCGGCGGTGAATTCGGTGTCCGGGTCGGCGAAGCCGAGGAGGTGGTGAGGCACCCCGCATTGCTCCTCGTCGGAGATCTTGTTCGTGACGACGTCGAGCCCTTTGTAGACTTGCATTTTGTCCGAATTCACGATCTCGACCGGGAACCGGCCGGCCAGGTCGACCGAGAGCCGCGATTTCCCGGTTCCGGTCGCGCCCATCACGAAAACCACCTTGTCCTTCTTCTTATTCCACGACCGGCTCAGCCGGTCGATCCTCAACCGGCCTCCGGGCGAGAACTCCAGCATAGGCTGCGCCTGTTTGCAGAGGATTGAAATTCCCATCTGTTCCGACAAAAAACAGTAACTTTAGTACTCCTCGAAACATAACGCGCGAGGTTGTCCGAAAACTTTCTATTTATAGAAAGAACACAAACATACCTCTCTCTGCTTGATAGAGACCCAGAAGAGTCAATTGGCGGCGGCGGCGATTGCGGCGTGGCACGCGCACGTGGGGGCTTAGATTTGTCCGAACGGTAATGATTAAACAAAATTAAAACAAATAACAAATTTAGGACAGAAATTTAAGGAACAGTAAAATTAAGGAAGATCTTGGTGAAGGAGTTGCAGAGGAACACAAGATAGAGAAACACAAGTGAAGTCAAGAGTGTGAAGTGGGTTTGGTATTTAATGGGTGGTCTAGTGGGACCCACCCTAAGCCTAGTTGGATTTTAATATATTCCTCTATTTTATTTTATTTTACTTTTAATAAAATTAAATATGAGCATATAAATAAATAATTGTTCATTCCATAAATTGAAATGAACATTAAAGTATCACTGTCAAGCGTGACAACTTTTATTCATTTAAAATTAGCTATTTTAATTGTAAATTACTTATCAATTGTCCCATCACTTTGTCAAGACATATATTATTATTTATTTTTCAAACATGGTACTACACAATCATTAACCACATAGTTTATTTATCAATCATTAATTATTTTTATTGCCATTT
Organism: Geranium brycei; assembly: GCA_036897365.1. NCBI lineage: Eukaryota > Viridiplantae > Streptophyta > Magnoliopsida > Geraniales > Geraniaceae > Geranium > Geranium brycei. The sequence goes on from JAYMTP010002800.1 coordinate 2,410, forward strand.
TTGAATTACATATGAAAAGATAATTTTGTATTACATGAGCTAGAGCAACTTTTAATCGTGTATTTTTATTTCATCAAAGATAATTTAATTTATTTTTATTTTTGAATTACTGATAAGAAATATAGTTTCATAAAATTTAAAGTTGTATAAATTATTACGAAATTTTAAAATTGTTCTCTCATTCGTTAGACGTACTATATCAATTTATATTATTTTCACAAATCATGTAAACTTATATTTAATAGTTTTTTTTATATTTTCTTTATCAATCTTCCCAAAAAAAACTTTGAGAAAATGTGTGGACTCTCAAGACCCCAAAGGGTCATCATGGAAGGTGGTTTCTTTTTTGGGAGGGAATGGAAGGTGGTTTACATTATATAATCCATAAATAAATGGTTGCCTCATAATGAGTACAAGGAAGACCATAGCAATTTGTTTAGAAAAACATATATTAATGATTTTTTATTTATGAATTTGGGTGCTTTTATCACTTGAGAAGATATGATTAACAATTCTTCATCCAAACAAAAAACCCTTTATCCAATAAAATAAATTAAACCGTGGGATGGAGGAGGGAGGATATTGATGGTGATGTTTTTGAGCTCTTCTTTAGGTGAATGATTAAATATTTACTTTGATAATTTGAATCTATTTTTTTCTTTTATTAAAATTTAATTAATAACTGATAAAAAGTAAATATATTAGTAAAAATCAATTTTAATTATTTGAATAATAAAATAATGAGAGTAAACCACATCATTAATCATAAATAAATTAACGGGTCTTTTAGCTGCGATTGAACACGATGTTCGTCAGTTTGCCTAATAAATGTGAGTTCTGAGAATAATAATAATTAAATTAATGCTTACTTAAATTGCATATTTACTTAAGTGAGGTGTTTAATCACACACTTAATTTCATAGTATGATTCAACTACTTTATAAGTGGTCCTTAATTTGTACGGGTGATTTTTACTTAAATACCCTTCTTTCTCGAAATTACATATAGTTTGTGAATATTTTTCAACAAACGAACTATCCCGATATTTAACTAAATATATTATTATTATTATTATTTTCATGTATTTTTAAATTTTCTAATCTGGTTTTACAATTTCCCGGGGAATAAGGATACATTTGATGATTAGCTCATCTTCCAATATATAAAAATGATTAATTAATTTAATTCACTAATATTCCCTAGCACATGTAGAGCTCCCTCGTGACAGATACATGTATATATTAGCACACAAACATAGCAACTAAAACCCATAGTTTTGCAACAATTATATGTATATATTCATACTTTTGACTGGGCATCGTAATGATTTGAGTTTTACATTAAAAATGAAAAAGTATGAGTTTTGAACCTGTTGTAAATTTTTAAGATAAATTTAGGATATAATGTAATTCAAAAACAATTTATTTATATATTCCAATTCTATATCAATCCTCACAACCACCACCACCGATACATAGCATCTGCTTCTGTATACTGTACTTATGTGAGAACAATTTCCAAATGTTGCAAAACATATAAAGTCAACTTCAGCATGGTGGAGTGTACTTCAAAGTTGACCATCTTTATGACGGGTTGCAGCAACTCCGGGGCAATACTTTAAATATGTTCGTTTGATATTTAATTAATTATATATTTTTTTTATATATTATAATCAAAATAAATAAATATAGACGAACGTAGTATATTAAATCAGGTCAAATTCAAATTTGTCATTTATTTTTTGAATTGAGCTTAATCATATAAGCAAATTTGTGGACCGTTTTGTTTGATATTTAATTATATTATTTTATTTAATATACTTTAAATATAAGTTTAATTTGATAAAAATATAAAGGAAAACCAAGTGTTAAAATTTAAATAATACAACTCAATTAAACCAATCAAAAAATAAAGTTTACAAATAATATTTTCTTTGATTCAGATCTGAACTAGTTAATTAGTCGATTTCAAATTTGTCTATTTTTCCCAAGTTAATAAATTGTTTGGACTCGAACTTTTACAAAATTAGATCTGATTCGACTCATTTACACTCAGTAGTGTCGTGATAATAACATAGGACATCCTTAAAAAAGGAAGAGCCAAACCCATGAAGGTTCTCGTTCTTTTTCAGGTTTCTGTTTTTTTTCTGGTGTAAATCATCATGAACAATATGGTGCTTGCTCTTTTTCTCCATCTTTTGTTACATCCGATGCTCGAATCCTTCCCCTAAGTGCCATTTGATGTAATTTTTTGGCATCAACCTAAACTTTAAAATCATCATATCAAGTGTTTTTTTCTTGTGTACTTTCATAGTTATCATCAGGTACATGGTGTAAATAATTATTGTACCCATATGTCAAGATTCACAAACACAAAAGGGTTGTATTTGCTTTGCAGCTAGCCACCAACATACAGTGTTAAAGGCCAATTGGATTCGGATCGCGACACAAAGTGAAATAAGAATAACGTTTTATTTGGTCCATGAATTGGTTGAAAACGACTGATTCAGAATCTGAATCAAAAATACGTTAATGAAATAAAATACTATGATATTCGACCGTTCGGATAACTGTTTTCAAATAAAACTGAGATAATAACGTTCAAATGATTTATGAATCGATAGAAATTAATGAATTCTGAATAAAAAAATGTTGATGCAGTAAAATATTATTAACCGAAATATTACCTTAATCAGTCATTCATATGGCTATATCTAAATACAACGAAGATAAGAACATTTGAATAATTTATGAATTGACAGAAAACGGCTGATTCTAGTGGAGTATTATTAAAACAAAAATATACTCTTTTGATCGATTATTTTTATAGTAGTTTAAAGATCGTTTATATAGTTATTTTCAAATAAATCGAAGATAATATTATGGACGTATCATGTCATGTGGTGAAAGTAAATAGTGCCCAAAATGGACCTCCCAATTTGTAATTATGTGCAAGGTCAACAATTCTCTACACTTATATCTCTCTATCCACTATTGAGCTTTTCATATTTTCTTCTAATATTCTTCACAAACATGTTCATGGGAATTTCCAGTTGTGTCTATGGTGATAGCTTCAAAGATGATAATGGCCCATAACACTACCAAAAGACAAAAAAGACATAGTTCATGTATTGCATAATCAGAATCATATTTGTTCTGAAAATGGCTTCTGAAAATGACTAGGCCTTGTGAGAATTTGGTTTTATAGAGAGCTATTGAAACTTATTTGATTAAGTGGTCAACTGCTCGATTCTTTAATTTGATGGTCAAAATTCGAGTCACGCTGCAGTATTAATCAAATTCAACCCTAAAAAGAATTATTTTTAAAGCATTTGTTAATTATTGATTAGTGATGACACAAATATATTACAGTGCATGATTGTGATGAATTTTAATACAAGTGACATCAAATCAAACTTATAAGTAATTTTCTGCATTGCATTATCATCAAATCAAGAAAATTAGGGTTCTCAAGAGCAATTAAAATTTACATGATTAAGTAATTTAATGTTCAATTATTCAATCTAATAGTCAAAATTCGAATTGCATAGACATTATTAAATTTAAACGTTTCCTAGAAACAATCACTATGAGATCATTTGATTTAGTGCAAGTACAAATTACACTACATATTGTAATGAATTTTGATATAAGTGACATCAAATCAAATTTAAAAGTGATTTTCCTCATTGCATTATCATCAACCTTTTCAAATTAGGGTTATTGAGATCGATTAAAACTTACTTGCTTAAATAATAAACTGCTCAATTTACTGGTCATAATTTGAATTATGGAGACATTGTTGAATTTAACAGTTTTTAAGAGCGATATTCAATTCAGTGCAAATAAAAAGCACACTGCATATTGTGATGAAACTTGATATAAGTAACTTCAAATCAAACTTAAAAAAATTTCCTCCTTGCATTCTCGTCAAATCAATCCAACTACAGCAATAGAGAGCGGCTAAAATTTACTTAATCAAATAATTTAGCGCTCGATCGTTCAATCTGATAGTAAAAAGTCAAATTACGAATACATTTTTAATTTTCGCCGCAAGCTGAATTCTCGAGAACGAGATACGTGACACAAATCACACTGCATATTGCAATGAAATTTGAAATAAGTGACATCAAATCAAACCTAAAAGAGATTTTCCTCGTTGTATTCTCGTCAAATCAAATCCAACTACAGCTCCATAGAGCGACTAAATTTTTTTACTTAAATAATTAAGTGCTCGATCGTTCAATCTAATAATAAAAAAATTCAAATTACGAATACATTTTTAATTTTTGCCGTGAACCGAATCTTCGAGAACGAGATACATGACACAAATCACATTGCATATTGCAATGAAAGTTGAAACAAGTGACATCAAATCAAACCCAACATAGATTTTCCTCGTTGCATCATCGTCAAACCAATCCAACTACAACTCTAGAGATAACGACTAAAATTTACTTAATCAAATAATTAAACGCTCGATCATTCGATCTGACGATAAAAACTCAAAGTACAAATACATTTTTAAACCTTTCCGTAAACCGAATTCTTAAGAACGAAATACATTATACAAATCACACTGTGTATTGAGATGAAATTTGATATAATAAGTGACATCAAATCAAGCCCAAAAGTGGTTTATATCATTGCATTATCATCAAATCAATCGAATATGGCATGTAATGCCATCACAAAGCCACCCAAAACCCTCCTATTGATCACGCGGCCGCAGATTTTGGTTGATGGGATTGAAATGTATTCGAAAGAAGTGAAAAGATCAATAATGAAGCTTTCATCAAATTTTCGGAATCATTGAAATCGAAGTGCATGCGAAAATGGCCTACGTAATTTGCACATTCTATACATTACGTTCACATCAATCTTAACAATTACACGTAAATAGGAGAAAAACATAAACTTGAATTTTTGATATTTTAAGATAATGTAACGAATTCGATACAAGACAAAAAATTAGAATATGATTATATTTAGCCTAATTAACAGTGTTTTTTCGATGACAAAAGGGTTTTAAAAATGATTAATCAAGAACTTTAAATTAATTAATTACTAATAGTATTAATCGGTTGTTTGAGCCAAACACTTTTCTAACGAAGTTATAACAAAACAAAATTAAGCTCGACTTGACTAATTTACATCTCTAAATGATAATATGTCTAAAGGTAAAATACTTTTTCAACGGGACCTGCATACTAAATAGAAGGTCCGGTTAACCAGACTGAATGGTCAATACTTGATCTTCAATTTATCATTCGTTGCCTATTTTATTTTCAAATATTTTATTTAAGCTCGATTTTTTCATTCATTCAACTACTTATAATTAAATATATGCATAAACACCCGAAAAAGTGAGTCAACATATGCGGGAGTGACACATGTCGTCTCAATTTCAATTTAGTTTTCTTGGTTATTCGCTGATTTTAGATTATGCAAACTAAAATTCAATAGTTTACTTAAGAACTAAACCATAACAAACCATTATTTATGATTTTCATTTTTTCGAGAGTTTGGTTCGACCCGATTCGCTGTTCGCACTCAAGTGAGAACAATAAAAACCAGAAAAATAATTAGCAAGAATCAACAATGAATCAAACAGAGAGACCTGACAAGACCAAACCAAACACTCTCAGGACATAAAAATACAAACCAAAAAAAGCAGCAGCAATACCATGTTTTCACGGTCTTTCTTCTTCAGTCTCCAATTTCTCAGCTAACTTCTCTGGTTCTTTTTTTTATCAGCAAATTGTGTATCAAGATTTGGGCTTTAATTTCTCTAGTTTTGAAAATGAAGAAAATGGTAACACTAACACCCTTACATTCTCCCCCCACAGATGTAAGTAATACTGCACGAATCGTCGATCGTGATACTGTACTGATGGAGTGGCCGCGCCAGGAAGATCGGGAGGCGGAGCAGCACCTCGCATACGCACTCATCGTCCACGGCCATCAGCCACCGGCAGCAGTCCTCCACCGGCGTCTCCCCGTGCCTGCGCTCGTTCTGGCTCTGGCGGCCAGAGCTAGAATGACGGTGGTGGTGGTGGTGGTGGTGGTGGTGGGCCATCCCCTCCAGGATCTTGCTTCCCGGAGGGGATGGCGAGGGCGGAGCATCGTAGTCGTGATGCTCCGCCCTGTAGGGAAGCAACGAGCATGCGTGGTTCGCCAGGGCAAACTGGGAGAGGCAGAGCGGGCGGGGCCGCATAGGTGGCGGCCTGCTTATCTGGCTCTCCACGACCAAGACTAAAAACACGGGCAAGAGCGTCAATGGGAGAATTCTCATCCTCTACAAAAAAAACAAGGGAAGAGTGATTTTGGAGTAATAACTACTGCTCAACTTCTATATATACAGTTTGGATTCATAACCTTTGTGTGTATTTGAAAAATCAACAGCAAAACCCTAACTAAGTATGTGAAGGACATATAGTTGATAAGTAGATGTAATGTAGCAGTTTTGAGTTTCTGAAATTGCTTATAAGGTTGTCTCATACATTAAGTGTGACAAAATTGTTAGGTAACATTCCTACTGCAGTACACAAGCAGGAAAAAATTAATAATGCGAGCAATGTTCTAAAGCTCGGCCTAGGCGGCCATTTTAGAACGCCGACCCGATTTCATCTAATCAAGCGAATCTAGGTGGATACAGGCTATTTAAAAAAAAATAGTCGACAGAATGCGAAAAACAAAAATAATTTATACATATTATTTTTTGAAAAGCGTGAATGTAACAATTGTTATATTGTTATATCCTAAATATTAAGTAATAACTTTTTATATACTTATTGTAATTGTATATATGATAAAACTATTTAATAAATTTTAGAAAATAGCAAAATACAAATCCGATTAATCATCGGTGTCCCTATCCACCCGACTAGCGCCTAGTGTTTTTTTAGAACGCTGAATACGAGTAGCAGAAGAAATATCATCAGCACAAAGCTCAGGAATGAAGACTTACCGGTTAGGATTCTGAGCTCACGACAGCCGCTGCATCACTAATCTGTATCTCCCGCTGCAACTGTTAATTTCAGAGAAGCAAGAACAAGGTCAGAAATCAAAACTTGATTCAAGAAGACGGAAAAAATTCTGGAGGGCTGGAGAGGAAGATTTTGACCTTGAGATCGCCAAAATAGGAGCCATGTGAATCAATCCGTCGTCATTACATTTCTCTCCCTCTTTTCATCATTCAGTGAGCAAAAGTATTTCATGACATAAACATTAGTCCTAATCGAACAATCACTACCCGAAGCTAGTGAACTCCAAGATAATAATATGCAGAACCTAAGCAATGTACTTCCACTACCCTAATTTCATTGATAACCCATTTGCCATTTTCTTGAGCTCTAACGCTCTCACAATCTTGTTTCTCATAACAACAACTATTAACGGTTAGTTCTGAAATAAATAATATAATTAGATGAATCTCTTCCTATATCTTCATTGTATAGAACTTGGCTTTGGTATTTCCACAAAACTGAAAAGGGGTGCATCTATATGAACGGAAAATTTAAAATTATATCTCAAAATCTACTTCCACTAAAAGTCATGTAACTCGAGAACATACTCTGCATGATTTTGGCATAAATATGAACCCGTGATAGAAAGTGTGCTATATAGACCACAACAAAAGCAACCTAACCAATACCAGCAATGCGAAAAGGCCACTACTACATGACATGAAAGTGAAAATTGAAATTACACACGATAATCGGCAACTTCAACAACCTTAACATGTATTGGATAAAATTCATAGGTTGTTTCTACATGAATCCAGTTCACAATTAATTTCTGAACAGAGATTTTCAAATTTGATATCAGCAACAATTGTAAAACCGAATTAGAACATGTTTCATGATTAAATTTACCCCCGGGCCAAATTTGTCTGTTTCAAACCCGACTCGAGCATTTTTGCTCTTCCAACTCTCTTTCTTCAACGCCGCGATTTCTCTTTCCTTTTCAATCTTCTTGTGCAATTCGCTCTCAAATTCATAGGTTGTTTCTACATAAATTCACTTCACAATCAATTATCTGAACAGATATTTTCAAATTTGATAACAGCAACAATTGTAAAACTGAATTAGAACATGTTTCATGAATAGATTCACCTGCAGGGCAAGTTTGTCTGTTTCAGACCAAACTCGAGCATTTTTCCTCTTCCAACTCTTTGTTCTTCAACGCCGCTATTTCTCTTTCCTTCTGAATCTTCTCCTTGCGTACCCTCAGCTCCTCCGCCCTCACTCTCCATCCCTCCTCCAACATAGCGACAAACTTATCTTTGATCTCGAGCAGAGGGTCCCGATCAATCAGCTGATCGCCCTTATACGCTTCTCTCAGCATTGCAGTCTTGATCGCCCCTTTCCGCGACAAGTAGAATATCCCCGGATGCCTAGTGAACGCGGTGGAGAAATCATTGGAGAATCTGAACTCCTCCTTGAATTTCCCCAACAGCGGGACCGCAACCCTCTTGTGCAGCGAGAGGGATATCAGCTCGTGTAAAACTCCAACCCTCCACTTCTCCATCTCCCTCGAAGCCGGGTGGAGACTCGACACGTTTTCGTATGGTGATATGTAATCAAGCTCCATCCAATCCCTAGTCCACTCCCTCATTTCCTTCTTGAGGTAATAACCCTTTGGGAGCTTCACATTGAAACTAGCCCTAACCCTAATTCCAGTGACCCTCTCCTCCTCGTCGAATCTCCGCTCAATCACAGATTTCGCAAAATTAGGGTTCCAGGAAACCAATTCCAGATACCAATTCCTCTTCCCATCGCCAGGACACCCAATCAATCTGAAGTATTCTGGGTATCTCGGGACCAAATCGACCATCAAATCGTTCGGAAACCCAAAAACCCTCTTCACTTCAATCAATTTCTCGGCGCTCAAAACCCTATTCTCCGCCATCATCAACAATTTACACAGCCTCTCCACCAGCAAAGCCTCGTTCGATCCCAAAATCCTCCTCTCCTCGTCCAGGAACCGATCGAGCCGATCGCTGGGTCGAATAAATGGGACGGGATCGGATCTGGGTTTGATCCGATCGCGATAGGTCTCGAAGAGAAATGGGTTTTGGGCGAGGAAGGTGGTGGCTCTGACGTAGAGGCGGAGGCGCTCGCGGCGGTTCTCGAGGTATCGGACGGCGATGGCTCGGCCAGGCTCGTTGAGGACCTCGTTGACGACGCGAGAGCAGAGCTTGTAGCTCTGGTCGTTGGCAATGGCCTGGTCGAGCTTCGGGTCCTTTCGCCATACGACCCTGAGGCTCGAGATGGGTCTGGAAGAGATCGATTTGGGTTTCAGGGTATGGAGGAAAGTGGAGAGCTTGAAGATCATTGCCTGGAGCTAAAAGGGATAAAAAAAAGGGTTCGAGCTTTAGCTAACAGAGAGCTTGAGCAAGACGAAGACTATTTTGGACTGTCAATTGAAGTGTTGAACTATTAAGGGGTTACTGTCATTTACCCAACTATTGAAAAATTTGATGTAAGATTAAGGGTATTTTCGTCTTTTTAATTTAAAAATTAATAAACTACATTCAAAAATTTAACAGCTATGAATCAGATCGGGAACAATCCACTAACTCAAAATTTGAACGATTGCGAGTTTCGAAGAGCTAAAATCCACATAATCGGACCCTAATCAGAGCAAAAAAAAGAGAAGAGGAAACGCGGATCTGAAACGAAGAAGCGAAGAGAAGAACTGTACCGTGGATTTGAACTCAAACATGAAGGCGGAAATGGCGGTGCGAGGGATCGCCGGAGAGATGTCGGAGTATCGCTGGTGACGGTTGAAAATGAGAGAGACTTATTTGAGATAAAAATAACGGAACCGGCCAAACCGACCCAAAATATAATCGAACTAAAAAGAATTGATTTGATTCGATTCAAAACATAATCGAATTGAACTGTATCGGTACGATTTCAGTTTATAAAATAAGAATCTATACAAAATAAATCTTGTATAAATCGAACTGAACTGAAAACGGACATGTGATTCATTGTAAGTCAACGAACCAAATAAACTGGGCCTAAAGATATTAGGCCAGCAGAAAACAAGTCAATTTATGAAGTCAAGATCGACCAAAATGTGAGAATCTCATGAAAATATATTCAAAGTAAATCCAACAAAAAACCGATAAGTCAAAACGGTCTATAATGTGAGAATTACATGAGATTCGGTTTTTTGACAAACCGAATCGAACTAAAAATCAACATGTTAAAAACCGTTCGGCTTTAGTTTTTATTGTTTAGAACTGAATTAATTGGTTTGGTCCAAAACCGAACCGTGAACAACCCTAATTAGGGTTGCTCAAATTAACCTAAAAACCATTCGAAACCGAATGAAATCGGTCCAATCTCGGTTCTTAAACTTGAGAACCAAAATAATTCAAATTCCTTAGCAAAATTGAACCCAATCACAGCGTGCCCAATACCACTCTTAAACCTTCTAAATTTAATATCAAGTTATTGTCATATTGAAGATCCACACTGACACAGTGGCCCAGTGTGCACTCGGTTGTGGCCTCGGCTACAGTTCGAGTGGGAGTGGGTGCTTCGTAGGGTGGGAATGGGGTTGGGGTAGTAGATAGGTGGGTGAACCCAGGTGAGTAGATAGGTAGTAAAAAAAAAGAGAAGTTATTGTCATATTTAACTTAGTTTGCATCTAAATATACTAATACCCCTTCAAAGCAAGACATATATCATTCATCCCAATAAAACAAATAAAAACCTAAATCATCCACAAATACGACAGTCAAATGAGGGTTCCAAAAACCCAATACAAATAACTTCTAAACAAAAACAAGCCCTAAAACCCAGATTAAACATAATCAAACAAACCTCTAAAATCCCAAATCACAAACCAATGAATTCGACAAATAAGAAAAAACACACAAACAAAAACACAATTTCAATGAACCCTAACCGAGAATTGACTAGAAAAGGACTTCTTTATTTTATCCAATCCATCCTCCCTAATAGTCATGATCGTGATCTCATCAAAGACAAACAAAAGAAAATACATAATAGTGTTAAAAATCAGGACAAATTAATAAAAAAATGATACCGAAAATCAATAAATTTAATACATTATGATATATCGTACTCCACGAGGTTCCAGTTGATGTCAAAAATAAACGTAACCTAAGTCATTCGGATACTTCCCTTATCATCCTTCATCCAAGAAATCCTAGTACTTTTTTCGTGGATGGTTCGCACTAGCAAATCGCACAAAGTTTGTTGAACTAGCTTACCTTCCATCATCAGAATGATGAGGGGCTCCAATTTCCAGATGAGAGGTATTGACGCCGCGAGCACGTCAGTGAAAAACGTCAAACAAGGCCACGGGAAATATTTCCCGTGCTTCTTGTACTGACTCCTCAGATAGCGAGCTAGCTTATATCGAGGTTTAAGGGAGTTCCAATACTCCTCGAAAACCAAGAATCGGCTAGAAAAAGACTTCTTCATTTTACCCAATCCATCCTCTCCAATAGTCATGATCTTGACCTCATGACCACGATCCAGAAGCTCATTAGCAAAATTAATATCAATTTATTGTCATATCTAACTTAGTTTGCATCTAACATATACTAATACCCCTTCAAAGTAAGACATAAAACTTTCATCCCAATAAAATAAATAAAAACCTAAATCATCCACCAGAACAAGTGGTGAATGATTTAGGTTTTTATTTGTTTTATCGGGATGAATGTTTTATGTCTTACTTTGAAGGGGTATTAGTATATGTTAGGTTAGGGGTGTTCATCGGGTCGGGTTGGATAGACCCGACCAAGTTTGGGTTCACTCGGCAAGTCTCGGGTCTAGAAAACCAGACCCAAGACTTGACTCGGGAGAGGTGTCGGGTGGTTGGGTTTGGGTGTAGTCAGGTGTCGGGTGAGTCGGGTTGATTCGAGTACAACCCAACTCACTTGATGGGCCCAAAAATTATAGCCCATTACAATTGAAATCAGAGTTAACCCTAAACCCCCAAATTTAGAAATTTTAACCCAAAATTGAAATAAATTCAAATTCAAAACCGTCAATTTCAAATTAAAATTGTAATTGGAACCCTTAATTGAACTCTAATAGGAATAAAGGGGCTAGCCCATTTTGCTAATTGGGTGTCGGGTGAGTCGGTGGTTTCGTAGATGTCACCCGAGACTCGACTCGATCTCTGTCGGGTTGGGTCAATCCAACCAATTTCTCACATGGTTTTGTCGGGTCTCGGGTCAATCGAGTTTGGGTCGAGTCGGGTCATCGGGTGAGTCGGGTACCGGGTAAAAATGGACAACCTATATAAGATGCAAAATGAGTTAGATATGGCAACAAATTGCTATTAACTTTAGAAGGTTTAGGAGTGAAATTTTGGTTAGAAATTTAACAACTTTTTAAAATATATTAGAAATGAAAAACACATATTTTTTAAAAAAATTAGTAGCGTAGCTTCGTGTGCACGAACCAGCCTAATTGTGTGCCGCTTAAACCTGAAGCCCATTTAGGATTTTAAAATTTCTCGGAACCAGAACCACTATCTGAGCTGCTGCTACTGTTCGTACTCTCACTATCTGAGTCACTTGAACTCTCGGAATCAAATGACGAGGATTTTGCCAATTAACAAGCACAGTTGCGATCTGCTAAAACAAACAAAAACTTAAGATCAAAAACAGAAAAGAAAAGAAAATACATACAGAGTTTAAGAAATGGAATAACTAATCCCAACAGTAATACTTAAAGATATTCTCTAATTCCAATTGCAAATCACGATCATATCTGCCAAAACAAACAATCAAAAGATAAAAAGTGATAGTGTAAAAATAATGATCACATCAAGTTAATAACCTGGAATCAAGAACATCCCTATCATATGATTTACATTCGGTTGCACTTGCGTGGAGTAGGATCTTTCACAAAGAATATTCCAGTACCTGGTTTGTGGACGGATTGAATAAGCCGATCACACCTAGTCTGTCGAAGCCTCTTCTCCTCCATAATCAGGATGATGAGGGACTCCAGGGTCCAAATATTCAACAAGTCATGTTCTAGATTTAAGGCGCTCCAATACTCCTCAAGCAAAGCCTTGAGAATGGTGGTGCTAGGGTCCTCCAACATTATGAACAACTTGCTCACAGCATGTTGTTTCCCTCATGGGCCTTGTTTTGGGCTTGGGCCGGCCCGAACCACACACTTTCAGTCCTGTCGTTTTTTTCGTAGTATATGTGCCTCATCAATACGACCTGTCGTATTTCTTGTTAAGGTGTTGCTAAGAAGTTGCTGAGAGAGTGAGACCCAAAAAAAACCTTACCCTTTCGACTCTGAGGTCTCTGAAACGAAATCTCCATCACTCACCGGAGAGACTCGTCTCCGACCAAATTTAGCCGGAAGGAGTTTCTGTTGTTCTTCCAGTAATTTGTAAATTATTGTTACTGAAGAGTTTTTTTACTTGTGAATGTATGTGCATAATTTGATTGTTCTTGCAATTTGAAGCTTAGATTTTGTATTTTTTTGGAGCAGTACTTGGGTTTAGTTGTATACGCTCGTTCGATCCTGAGCTCGAGCTAAGCTCAAACCGAATATTTTCTTCACGAGCTAAATTGAGCCCTGCCAAAATGAGTCTCGATTCAACTTGTTTACTCGGCAGGAAGAAACAAGTTACTAAATTGGTCCTACATGTCGTTTCATGAGACAAAAATCCCAAGCCCAATAGGTTCGTAAAGGAAACAAATTATTTAATTGATCGAGCTGGCTTAAAAAGTGGCCCATTAAGAAAACGAGTGAACTAAAAGTTATGATCAAGCTGGATCAGGCCCAAAACGAGGCCCATTAAGAAAACGACTGAACTAAAAGTATTGATCAAGCTGGATCAGGCCCAAAATGAGGCCCATTAAGAAAACGAAATATGTAATCGGTCCTGCCTAAGCCCAAAACGAGGCCCAATAAGGACGCGAGAAATAATCTGGTGTATGGAGCTTCAGGGTAAGGAAATTGCAACCGACCAAAACTGGAAGAGCAAGCTTAGCAACAATGGTGGGAGCGAGTCTCGTGTTCTTGGTGATTCTAGTTTCTGCAACTTCTGGAGCTGCTTCGCAGTGCTCGATTCAAGGTTGTTCCTTCTCTGTCAGTTTCCGCCATTTTTCTTGTTCGTTGCTTCGTTTTTTACTTCTCGAAGATCCCATTTCTGTGAACTGGAGAAATTTGTGGTTTTCAGCTTCGTGAATTTAGTTTACTTTGGTGTGGGAGTGATGTTTGGTTATGGTGATTATGGGTTGAGGTTTGGGGATTTTGGGTTTTGGGTTTTGAGTTCTGTTAGCTGTTTAGGTAACAAGTTTTAGGGAAATTTGAATGGTAAAGTTGGAGCATTGCTTGAATTGAGCTTGTTGGAGGAAGTGGATTAGTGGAATGTTGGTGAGAGGCTCTGAATTTGGGTTGTTTGATTTCTGGTTTTTTTAATAATGATGTTTGAGTGTGACCAAATCTGTATGAACTGGAGAAATTTGGGTTGTTCAGTTTCATTAACTTAGTTTACTTTGGTGTTGGAGTGATGTTTTGTTATGGTGATTATGGGTTCTGTAGCTTGAGGTCTGGGGATTTTGGGTTTTGAATTTTGGTAGCTGTTTGGCTCATAAATTCTAGGGAAATTTGAATGGGAAAGTTGGGTTCGGGCTTAAATTGAGCTGATTTTGTAATATTTGTACACATTTTTCTTGATTGTTGGTTGCCATGTGAGTTCACAGTTGTGGAGGAAGTGGATTGGTGAGAGACTCTGGATTTGGGTTTTTGGATTTTGATGTTAGAATGTGTGTTATTAAATATCATATGTTTAGTTGGTAAAATCATTGAAAATGTATTGATTGCTTACTCCAAAGCATTTGAGTTGGTTGATCAATTTCATATCATTATCGTTGTTTTTGTTGGGAATGCGTTTATTTTACTAATGTCAAGGCCAATAGCTGCTGGTTTGTGGATTTCAGATTTTTTTATAGCTGTTTAGCTCATAATCTCTATGGCGTTTTGAATTGGAAATTTGGAGCAGTACTTGGATTGAGCTGCATGTGTAGTAATTGTATACATTTGTTCTTCTTGGTTTTCAATGGGAGTAGTTGTTTCCACTGGAAGTTTATGATATTTTCGGTAGCTTCTAGTTGGGGGATTTTGGGTTTTATAGCTGTTTAGCTCATAAGTTCTACGTCATTTCGAACGGGAAATTTGGATAATTGTCTACGGGTTTTTTGGTTCTTGATGGTAGTAGTTGTTTTCAATGGAAGTTTATGATATTTTTGCCAGCTTCTAGTTGATTTTGGGTGTTTATAGCTGTTTAGCTCAATCTCATACTTCATACGTCATTTTTAATGGGAAATTCGGGGTATTACTTGGATTCAGCTGCATGTGTACTAATTGTATACATTTTTCTCTTTTTTTCCGGTTTTCTACGGGAGTAGTTGATTTCAATTGAACTTTATGATATATTCGGTATTTTCTGGGGATTTTGGGTGTTTATAGCTGTTTAGCTCATAAGTTGTTTGGAAAATTAAATGGGAAATTGGGAGTACTTTGATTGCGCTGCATATGTAGTATTGCCCACATTTGTTTCCTTATTGTTTTCAATGGAAAGGTTATGATTTTTTTTTTGTTCGAGCCAGGAATTTCACTGGTGAGGAAAATCAGCAAGCTTCCTCAGAGTGACTATGGAAGAGGCTCTCCTTCTTAGATAGCAAAACTTTTCTACTTCCTTGCTGATGGACGCTCTCAAATCCCCTGAAATGAAGGCGAATTGATGCTCCATTGGGTCGTCCGATATACAATCAAACAGTCCCTTGGTAATAATCTGACCATCTATGTCAAAGGCCGCAAATCCACTTGCTTTATCTGTCGTAAAAATCCAACTGCTGCACCATTTTCTAAACTGTTGAGAATACGGATGAAACAACCACGACGGCATGCTTCGGGCTCGGATGTACTTAGATTCACTGTAGTCACTTGACACATACACTACCTCAAACTTATCTTCTTGTGCTCGCTCGCGATACTTCGATTTCAACATGCGTACATTGTTATTGTGGTCATAGTATCTAGAACCAAACAAAACAAGAACCCTCTTCCCTTATCAAATCCACCAGCAGCAGCAGGGCGGATGAATTGGTATAGTCCTGGGGGGAACAGCAGTTGCAGATTTACCTCTTTTGTAAGTCTTGTGTACTCCGCCTCATAAACAGACTGCCTTGTAA
>JAYMTP010002801.1:0-18627 GCA_036897365.1 Geranium brycei
ATTTACATTAAATTGGATTTGTATTTAGTTGGGCTAGGGCACAAATCCAACACCTTTTTTGTAGCGTCAGGAGCGTTACCATTCCATCAGCCAAACAAAAAGGCAAATAGTTAGTCTTCATTCACTACCGAAGCAAGGAAGATGTTCAAGAAGCCATAAATGAGTTCATTTTTGTTCGTGACTCACGTCTATATGTCTCCGAAGCACACAGAAATGGTATTGTCGTTGCTCCCATCTCCAAAACCATGGCCCCAGTTTTTATGTCTACCATCACTACACCATATTGGCACAAATGCAACACACACAAAAATAGTTCGCTGACATAAGGCAGTTTATTGCAAAGCCCCCCTTATGGCAGCGCACGTGGGGGTTTGCTACCATAAATATGACCTTTTTGCCAAAATATGTTTGTTGGATAGAGTTTATAAATATGGGGTTTGAGTGTTTTGTAGGAGAAATTTTGGTGAAAAAAATTGTGAGAGATTTGTTTGTTTCTAATTGTATATGACTATTACCCTATTTTAGATTATTTTTGTTTGATTTCAAATAATTTTTTGTTTAATTTCATGAATATTAAGTGTACCATAGAGTTGGTTCAAGGAGTGTACGGCCTTAGCTAGAGGACTATACTCCTCCATATTGGCACAAACGCATCGCACACAAAAATGGTACACTGCCATAAAGGGTATTAAGGCAGCGCACGTGGGGGTTTGCATCCATAAGGCAGTTTATCACAAAACCCCCTTATGGCAGCACACGTGGGGGTTCGCTGCCATAAATACGACCTTTTTTTCCAAAATATGTCTCTTGGAGAGAGTTTATAAATATGGGTTTTGAGCGTTTTGTAGGAGAAATTTTGGTGAAAAAATTAAGAGAGATTTGTTGGTTTCGGATTGTATATGACTATTACCCAATTCCAGATTATTTTTGTTTGATTTCAGATTATTTTTTATTTAGTTTCATGAATATTAAGTGTACCGGGGGTTGGTTCAAGGAGTGTACGCCCTTGACTGGAGGACTATACTCCTCCACATATAGGAGGTTCTAGACGGTCCACTGTGTCCGATAGGGACAGCGAGGACACCAAGGGGTCATACCGACCATCTCTGCTCGTAAATTTATAGAAGGGGTTTGTGTTCCATAAGTATATCAGCCCACCACGTATGTTGACCCAATATTGTTGCAAGGAGGCTTTCCGTGTTTACGGTGCTTCTACTAGAGATCTTATGTAGGACAATTTGAATGACGAGGATGATCAACGTATACACATACACAGTCTCCGGTTACACTCCCGAGACTCGAGCCTGATCCATCGAGGTGCCCTCCTTTGGAAGTTGATGAGTCCCCAAATGAGCTGTATTTCGATACTGACACAGAGGAAGATGCGTTGGTTGACGTCCCCGCAAAGCTCAAATCTTGTAGGGGAGATCTTGTGCTCAATGTTGAGAAGAGGGTCTGAAAGAATATGGGGGGTCACCCATCTCCCACTACGGTGGAACCACTAGCTTGGGAACCTGTGATCCCCGGGAAAGATGAGATCAAGCTTTCTCGAACAGTGGTAGCCCTTGGTTCTATCCTTTGAGATGTTGTCCCCATGTTGTGGGCTTACTAGAGGGAGATACCTCATGATGATCAAGGTGCATTTACGTATGTGGTAGAGGTAACTTATAAACAAGCTTTTCATTTATAAGTATTTTTAAAATTCTATTATATAAACTAATTGTGATGTTTTCAATTTTTCAAGGTGTATATGACGTGGATCGTGATTCTAATGAGTTAATTGACTGACTGGAGGATTAGGCCAACACTGCATTCGTCCAGCGTCGGTCACATATGAAAAAATATTACACCATATACATAATGAAGCTCCAGCTGCTTTAGCATTCCTCAAGGACAAGATTATAGGAAGGATCACAGCAGGAACAAGAGACTCCTTTTGAGAGCAGTGAAGAAAGTCTTATTCAAAATAACGATTCAAGCATTCTTGACTTACGCTATGAGTGTGTTTTTGTTTCCTTTGAGTTGGTTCATACAATTTAGATCATTGTGACGAGGTTCTAGTGAAAATATTATTCGACAAAGATTAAAGGAATATGTTGAATGTGTTAGGGTCAATTGTGTAACCACAAGACGAGGAAAGAGATAAAGTTCTGGATGTTAAGACATTCCAACCTGACAATAGAAAACATTATTGTTATATTATTATGAGAGAAGATAGCTTTGTTTTAATTCATAAAGTTTGACCCAAGTTTGTCTCATATACTAAATGAATCAAACATTAATTTCAAATATGTTTCAAGTTATTAGAACCCAGTATTTAATAAATCAAGTTGGAGTAACCTTTTACAAACTTGACTTATTTTTATGGATTCATTTATCAATTACAAATTAATTCATTTTGTGCAGGTGATTTGCTCTGGAATGTTGCAACATTCATATATTACAATTGTTTTTGTGGTGTAGTTGGTTATCTCATGAGTCTAACACATTGAAGGTCTCCGATTAAACCCGGGTGAAGTTATATGTGATTGTACTTGTATTCTTACACCTCCACGACCTGTTTCTTAGCTCCAAACACCAAAACCATTTTGGGCAGTACCTTTTTATTCCAGCATTTTTTTTATCATCAAACAGAACAACTCATTTCTGTTAAAAAATAAATATGAACTTTGCAACATAAATACCTCACAACAACAACCCCATCCCCAATTTTGAATTTCCAATTCAAAAAAAAAGTGTATTTTGAAATGACATATCAATGCTAAAGTTAACTACAGTAGCATCTTGCATCTTTTATCCGGTGAATGCTTGAAACGTATGATGCAGGAGCATTACATGTTTTTGAAAATTTTTAAATTTGTGGTTTTTAGTCCCACATCAACAAGATATGAAAGAAATAGAGCATGCTCGTGATATAAAAATACACGTGGTAAGTATGAACAACATACTTACCTGGACGGGGTTAGCAGGTGATCAACAATGCCCGTGACCTAGGCTTGTGACCTCCATTGCACATGACGGAGGGGCGCCAGTCCTAAGGTCTATCCGAGTTGGTAGAGCTTGCGTCATAATTTGTGTTAGTTGGGGCCTGGGTTCGCGCGGCCCCTCCCAATCTATAGTTTTAAGTAAATGGTGTCCAAGCATATCAAAATATGTGATATTATTTTTTAAAAATTTTAACTTAATGTTATATAAAAATAAGACGTGTACGATATGAAGTCGATTACTCTAAACTATTTTCTAGTAAACGAGTCGAGATAATTTTCTAACAAGCGATAACGCTTAAAATTATGATTGCATCCTCTCATGGTGGTAGACTTATAATGGACCATGAAATGTTGATAAAACATTTAAACATTTGAGGCTTAAGAGCGAAGAAAGGCTACCCGATGTGATAAAGACTCGATTGAAGGGGGAACTGTTTTTTATCGGCAATAAATATGATTAATACAAAAAGAGAGATATATCTTGAAAAGGGAGCGATAGATTCTCGACTATAAATATAAAGCAGTACATCCAAAAGAGACATGAAACTAATATACATGGAAGACGAGAAGCTAATGCCAGTGATCGAGATCCTAAGACTACTAGTTTGTAAATCATAATGCTCCCAACAATGCTAATTAATATAGAGAATTAGTTTCTATTATTTTTCCTTTTCTTTATAAGTTGGGATTTTCCAAAAAAAATAAAATTAAAACTAAATTAATAGTTTTTTTTATCGGCAAATAAAACTAAATTAATATTTAATTTTACAATAATTTCAGGATTTTCAGGAAATTATCTATTTAGGGAGCGAAGCTCCAAACATGCTCGAGTTTGAAAACCCTAAAGGCGTGAAAATTGAGCTCAAATTTGGCCGCTTTAGCATTCCTCAAGGACAAGATTGTGGGAAGGATCACATATGGGGCGAGAGACTCCTTTCGAGAGCAGTGAAAAAAAGTCCTGCTCAAAACGATGATTCAAGTGTCTCGACTTACACCATGAATGTGTTTTTGTTTCCATCCGAGTTGGTTCGTAAAATTTTGACCATTGTGACGAGGTTCTGGTGAAAAGATTATTTGACACAGACTAGAAAAATATCTTGAATGTATTAGGGTCAATTATATAATCACAAGACAAGGGGATTGATAAGGTTCCTCATGTTGACCCATTTTCA
Source organism: Geranium brycei (assembly GCA_036897365.1). Classification (NCBI taxonomy): domain Eukaryota; kingdom Viridiplantae; phylum Streptophyta; class Magnoliopsida; order Geraniales; family Geraniaceae; genus Geranium; species Geranium brycei. Next base: position 4,160 of record JAYMTP010002801.1, read on the forward strand.
ACCTAACAATGTTAGGGACACATGGTTGTTACATTATTACAATAGAAGATAGCTTGGTTTCACTTTACAAAGTTATATTCAAGTTTGACTCGTTTATTAAATGAATTTAACATTAATTTCAAATATTTTTTGAGTTATAATCGAGTATTTAATAGATTAAGTTGGAGTAACCCGTTAAAAACTTGGCTTATTTTCATGGATTCCATTTATCAATTATAAATTAATCCATTTTGTGCTGGTGATTTGCTTCAGATTGTAACAACATAGATTGTATTGTAATTAGTTCCGTGGTGTAGTTGGTTATCACATCAATTTAACATATTAAAGGTCTCCAATTCAAACTTGGTCAAAGCCATATGTGATATCACTTTTCTTTTTACTTACGGGCTTATCACGTGTTTTTTTACACCTTCACGTCATGTTTCAACAGCAACAACAACAACAATTTTGAATTTCCAATTCAAAAAAGGTGTATTTTTAAATGACACATTAATGCTAAAGTTAGCTACACTAGTATCTTTGATTCAATAAATGCTTGAAACCTATAATGTAGGAGCATTGTAGTTTGATCATATTTGTATTATATGGTCTAAGATATCAATGCTTGATTTGAGAGTATAGTTTCTGATAATTGTGGTATGGTATCAATGAATGCTCGGTGAAGCTTATACCTTAAATTACATTTGAAGACTCACTTTTTTATTCATAAAATAATTTTTGATCGACTTGGCCGATTTGCCCGACTCATCCAACTTGAATCAACTCTCCCCGACTAATCACAAAAAATATGCCAACCGATTTGACAAAATATGATTGGTGTTGTAGAAGTCGGCGCCTAGTCTATCGGTTTCTATAACACTACTTGCATCAAGCTCCACCCCAAAATCAAAAGAGGAGGCTTGAGTAATGCACACTTAGGAAAAGGAGAGGATGTCGCTCGGGAGGAGCATTGGCCATCAATTCCTCAACCCACGCGTGCACAAGCAGAGAAGACGAGGCGCAACTTGGTTAGGAAAAGACATTACCTCGGCCTAAAAATCTCGGCGAGACCTCCCACATCAAGGAGTCGTCTGAATCCTCTAAGGATTGAGCCAAATCACAAATAGGGACAGAAGCAACAGGGTAATCTGTTGGGGAGAACCAGCCTTATCCAAAGAGGAGCACATAACAAGGAAATCTCACATACACATTAGAGCCTATCTCTAACCCAAAAGACTAGTCTATCATTTCTATAGTCCAATGTGTATATAAACTCTACTTATATCTCATACTTTTCCGATGTGGGAACTGGACTCACATGTAGAATCCTAATAATCTCCCCCTCCACATTGAGCCCCATCACATCGGGTTGCTCCCCCTAAGCCTAAAACGCCTTGCACTCTCACCTACTAGCCCATCTGGCAATTCTGGTATGATCAATCATAGTTCTCTGGATCCTACTGGCCTATATGGCTCAATCCACCATGAGATCAACTAGCCTATCGGCCCGATGAGATTTGTGCAAACCTGGATCTGATACCACTTGTTGGGGAGAACAGGGTCTTATCAAGGAGAAGCACACCACAATGAAGCTCATACACACATTAGAATCCACGTCTGACCCAAAAGCCTACTCTATCAGACCTAGGGTCGAATGTGTATATAAACTCTCCTTATACCCTATACTCTTCCGATGTGGGACCTGGACTCACATGTGGAATTCTTAACAATCTCCCCCTCCACATTAAGCCCTCGTCACAGTGGGTCTGCTCCCTCTAAGCCAAAACCGGCCTTACCGGTTCGACTCAATCCCTCATGGGCTCACTTCATCCTATCTAGGCTCACCCCCATGAGGGTACGATCATGGTTCCCTGGTGTTACTGGCCCTAGGAGAATTACCCAACCCGCTTACCAGGAGAGAGTCCACAGGGGATTCTATTATTTGATACCAATTGTCTGGGTGAACTAGACCTTACCCAATGAGGAGCACACAACAAGGAAAGCTCGCATACACATTAGTGCCCACCTCTGACCAAAAAGACTAGCCTATCAGGTTTAGGGTCTCATGTGTATATACTCACTCATTATATCTCGTACTCTTCCAATGTGGGACATGGACTCGCATGTGGAATCCTAACATAATTAACAATAGAGATTGTGTATGGTTTGTCAAGAATCGATAAATCAATCAACAAGGAAATGGGCGATAAAGTAGTTGTGTGAAGAAGGACCAGAGCTCGATCAAGATAAGTGCCTGATTGAGTTTAAGGTAAATGGAAAGGATGACAGATGCAATGTTGGAGATTGTATCCGTCGACAAAGCCAAAATAGGGATGCATGTGGTAGAAAATTATGAACGAACCCCTAATTTCAGGGAGTTCGATTTGTCTACCACATCAACGAACCAACGAGAAAGGCAACACCAGTTTGAGCAATCCATCTCCAAAATAATTATGTGATCGGAGAAGGAGATAATGAAAGCTCGACCCCCAAGGGAAGAGATTTCAATATTCAACACACCATCTTGAATGATTTATCCTGTGATAAATTTGACGTACAAATTTAAGCGAATGATTCCCAAAACACAATGGAAAAATTTAGACATGAGATGTGAGTTGATGCCTACACATGAGACCTTGGTATCCGGATCAAACATGGCGAGAGGAGGAGGTAAAGAGGGCTTCTCAGAGATGGGAGAATTTCAGCCCAAGACAGCTTCCTTGAAGGAGATGCCAGGGGAACTCACTAGAGAGACATCAAGGAGGGCTATTCGAGGTGGATCAAGGATATGGAGACCGAGGTCTTGGGGACGGAGGCGATGGTGACACCAATCCTTCGAGCTTCGGCAACAAAGAGACGAGTGTCTTAGACAAAAACACCATTGAACTCGTCAATGGCTTCTTGAACATCTTCTTTTCTTCTGTAGTGGATAAAGGCAAAATAATTGCTATTTTTATTAGGTTTGGACAGAATGTCAACGCCACATAGAGTTCCGACGCAATCAAATGAAACAATATACTTAGGGGACAACTTAAAACTTCCCTTGGGAAAACTCAAAAAAAATTACCACTTAAATAAGTGTGGGTGATTGGATCAAGTTTGGACATCAAAGAACGAGATTAAAATCCTCAGTTTACCTATTCTGAAGGTCTTTTATTTCCTCATTCTGATCCAATATCAGTTATAATTTATTTATTTTACTGAAGCACATAATCACATATACATATCAGATAAAAATAGAAACGAAATTTACGTGAAACTTTGCAAAAATTCTTCACAATTATAAAGAAAAATAATATTCACAAACCGAAACTATTCCTAAATTGTCTCAACAAAACAGAAATGTTATCAACCACCACCGATGCAACCATGACCCAGAAAAATGAAGTACGTGTAACCAAATTTTTGTATCGTATATTATCAGAAAACAGAACAAAGATAAAAGCTAATCAGTCCCAGAAAACCCCAATAGACAAATCACAATTTAAACTTGCTAATCAAAAAATTGTTCATTTCTTTTTAACTTTGTCAAGAATCCACCCCGTCAGTCATATGCTGATTCTCTTTTAATAGATGATCTAATAAACTAGCTACATTTTCGATAGATACATTGCGAGAACTGAAGTGAAGTGATTGTAGTTGCAATCAATCTAGTTGAACACACCTGGTGAGAGGGGCTGGTTGAGGAGGGAGCTCCAGAAGCAATCCACACCGTCCAACCCGTGATCGCCTTCCATTACTCTCAGATCAAACCTCTCGTCCGGAAAATCCACCAACACTGACTCTGGCGTCTCGCACAGCCTCTGCCCGTAAAACTCGACCCCCTCAGTCGTGTTGAGCGATGAAGAGAAGGTGTCCTCGAGTTTCCAGTCGTCAGACTTTGAGATCATTCCTTCTTTGAGCCACGGAAAGTCAAACACTCCCAATGCCAAGTAGTTGTCTGACAATGCCTTGAAGCTGTCCTCTCCGCTCTTCGATTCTCCCAAATTGATGTTTTCTTTGTTGCTAATGTGTTGTTTCTTCGCGCTGTTGGATGTCTCCGTTGACTCTCTCGTGTCTTCTCCTTCTCTCGGTCTCTTCTTGCTCTCCTTTTCCATTTCTTTCATACAAGTTTTCCTGTAAAACATTGTAATTTCTTAGAAAACGGAAATTTCAAGAAAGTATAGCTGAAAAATGAATGACGTGATATTTTTTATATAAAGATGGGATGAAATCAAATGTTGTTACATGTTACACAATCCGAGAATAGAAATCTGATACGATCAAATGTTGTTGCAGAGAGCTGGTGTATAGATGATGATTGGATTGGAATATATAAATAGGTGAAGAAAAGCTATTGTAACTTACATCTAAAATGATCTGATAGGCTAAATTAACATTCACAATAAAATTGTGAGTGATGCAAAGAATCTGCAAAAAATGATGATCCATGTGTTTGTTTACCTTTTGGATGGAAAATGCTGATAGTTGTGAAGATGGTGATGATGATTTGTTCGAGAACAAAACACAAACACAAGGAACAGATTGAGAGTCTGGCAATATATGACGCCTTTCCCCGCTTCTTTCTCTGGATCATGTCATATTTTCTGCAGCAAGAGAGAATGAAACAAATGTGTTCCTATTCTCGCGCTCTCGAACAATAAAAACTAGCCTTCCCTTTTTGGCTGCTCTCTATTTTTGGTGCCAAATGGCCCTCTTTTTCGCTATCTTTCTTCATTCTCACTCTTGTATACCTATTTCCATTCTTCATTGCAGTGCAATTAAACTGAAAATTAGAAGAAAAAAACATTATGAGGAAGAGGAAGAAGGGCCATGGGCAGTAATATATTATTGGTGTTGCTTTAGCAGCTGAAAATGCACACACACATTAAATGTGGGTGGGTTGATTGGTTGGTTTACTTCAGTCATAATCATATGCAGGAAATGTTAGGACTTCTGTACTTACCTATCATGTGCAATCCAAGAATGTTGTTGGGAACATATGAACCTTGGCCGATTTTCCTAGGTTTCGAGATGGTAATGAGGACTTTTCAAGCTCTATTAGGTTATGTGTTTGTGGTTGTTGAAAGCAATGTTGTAAACAATACTCAGTCAGAGAGGGTCTAGACTAATCAAGGACTAGTCGAATCAGACAAGTCGGAGATTTTTGCAACATTGGTTGGAAGTCGTTTTCCTTCAACTAGCCTCCACAATCAATGTCTGTGTTTAATAAGTATTTTCAAGTTTTTATCAGTTTGAACTTTTAAATGAATTAAACTTTAATACAAGAATATTGTCTATATGCTTTCTAGTTTTTACACTACTGGAAGCATTAAGTAGCCCCAATCAAATACGGCTTTCTTGGCTGTAATCATATAAAAATTCAGCTATGTTTTGATCTATGAGCCTCAAGGTTGGGTCAACCAACAAACCTGGAGGTTCTGGTTTGACCTTCATTTAAAAGCATAGCAGCAGTGAAGAGTTAGAGAGAAACTGCACAGCAACAAAACCATTGCAATGAAAGCAATTCCCAACATAAAATCAGATCAACCCAAACTGCTCCCCTTGACAAACTTGCACTAGCACAATTATGCTGACCTCTGCTCCTTGAGAAGCTTCATCACTGGGCCAATAAAATTACAAATTTTTATTCCAACTCCTTGGGATTAAAAGCCGCCTTAAAATAAAACCGTAACCTCGAGGACAGTCACTGGACTTCTTTTTTTATCATCTCATCAATATAACAAATACACCTTTTTACAGGTTAAGAACTAAAAAATATCTATAAGGAAATAAAAATAGACAAAAATGATCCAATCTATGGTTAAAAAAATAAATACAGGGAGGGGCCAAAATCCCGGGGAAAAAACTCAACTAATTCACAGAGATTATCACTAATACCGGCTCCATACATGAAAATAATTCCCCCCCTGGAGTTTCCTAAATTTCCTATACACACCAAAAATTCCCCTATTAAATTTTGCACAGAATACAGAAACTGGGGAAGAATCATTTACAAGCCATTAACACGGAGTGTATGACATGCATAAGGAGGCGGATGCTATTTGCTTCTGGTGCAGACGTAGTGGGGTAGTTCCGTTGATGATTAAGAATCTGATAAACTTGCTCGAAGATGGGTCGCATGTGCATTGCGATTGTTGGGTCCGATGGGTTTATGACAACAGCAACATCTGTTATCCACTGCAGCTTTCTGGGTGTTTCGTTGCTGATATCACAAGCCAACTGCTGGATAAGAGCAAGCAGAACTCCTTGGCTAAGAGGGAGCGGTACAATTGACACAATGCCTTGTAAATCAACCTGCTCAACAATAGCAACATACAATTTCATTTACTTGGTTTAGATCATATAGTATATAGCTTTTGAGTAATCAAAACATCCACTGGAAAAAACATTCATGCATATAAGAATTTGATCCTAGATTCATATATCTATTAAGCAAATTGATTATGGTAGGATCTATCGCATGAACTCTAATGCAAATGTGCAGTCAAACTGCCCCGTCATAAAGTTTTGCTTAACGAATTTTGATCCATAGTGGGTGATTAGAGCTAATCTAAACATAGAGTTAATAATAATCAACATTCGAGATCAGTCAATGTCATCCCCACCAGAGAAGATAAAAAGCACCTCATCACCAAGATAGTATCCTAAGTTCATTGAACCCAGTAGAAGCATTTACTCATGACCAGCAGCAGGCTATGCATGCAGCAATACTAATTTCCCTCAATTATATACCACTTCAAAATCTATAGCCACAGTGTGACAAAAAGAAAAAGTATAACTTACCTGAGAACATAGCCAGGACACTATTGAGACATCACTTCTATGCAGGGCCCCTGTGAACGCTTCCTCAAATTTACGTTCAACTATCAACTTAGATAATTCTTTCATTGGATTTATTGGTGCTTCAGGGTGCTGCAGAAAATTAATTCTCTTGAAGTCAATACATAGCTTCAGTTGATTACTGAATATACTTTCAGTACAGAAATCATCTAATAGAATAGAAGGAAACCAGCATACTTTTTTCAAATGACAGCAACAATGATCAAGTTATTATTAAAAGAAGATACCTTATCATGGAGACCAGGCAATGTCCCATTATCTTGTACCATGGGATTTTTGTTTGCACCTGCTGCAAAGGCTAATATTTTACGCTGACCCTCTGCCAATTCTGTACTTAGAGTTTTAGAAATTGATGAGACTGAATTGATTGTATCCTGTAAAATAGGCACTATAATTTAGTACATAACCATACATTTCAGCATGACTTTACAGGGTTTATAGCACCAGGCATTTATAGTGTTTTTTGCTGGAAAAGAGAATTAACTAATTGAGAGATGTAGGCCTCTAGCTAAACTAATAAGACCAAACCATGGAAAATGCTCCCCAAAATAAAGATGCATATGATCTGTTTCTCTTTGTAAGTTTCATGTCAAGTAGCACATACCCTCAACGTGGCAGCTAGAGGAGAAAGTGTGGACTCCAACTGTTGTTGATAAGCAGTTGTATGTTTGATAAGCCCCTTTTGAAATGTAGAATCAACCTGCTCGAACATCGATTTGCAAGCCATCTCAAATGCAGGAACTACAGAAGCTTCCAGATTGGACCTTAATGCATCCTGCAGATAAGTATTTAAGTATTTCAATGTTTAGTGTTACAACTAAAACAAGTCCTTAAACAAGATCACCTTGTATGAAATAGGTTAATCCATAAGACCTAAGAATTGAACAAAGAAGGCAAAGTAGTTTTTTTTTTTAAAAATCTCCAGAGATCTGTTACACAAAGATGTAAGTGTATTATGCTGGATAGCATTTCCAAAGGCAATAACTAAGAGCGGCAAAAAAGCTATGCGTGAATTAGTTATTGCTCTCATGCGATTAATCGAGTGTCAAGCAAAACTCCAATGTCCAAACCCTGATACAGGAGGTAAGGTCAGTATACTAGATATGCACTCACGTGATATCATTCATATATTAAGATGTTTGTAACTCAATGAAGTTTTATGCTACAGATTGATTTTTAAAGTTTAGTATGCATAATGGTCATACCTACTTTTGTAGTACTAATTTCTATTAACTGATTAATCTAGATGTGATTACATTGAGCAGGAACCTAAATTAGTATATGCGAGGAAAACTTCGCCAAAACCAATAGCCATGTCTTGGCTGAAACGCTAATACTAACTAACAATCGAATAAAGTAAATTAAAACTAAACTGAGTTGCATGATAAAACAAAAAATCTGTAGGTTCTATAAAAGGAGTCATTCATGTTAGTAATTACCTGAAGAGCTTGCTTGCCCGTAGTTTGAAATTGTGCTTGAATTTGCCTGGCCACAGTAGCTTCAAGTTTGGTACTGACAGATTTTTCTAGTTGATTCACTGCCTTATCTCCCACCCCCTTCTGCAAATTTATAACAAGGTCCCATTCAGACTAATTTTCTCTATTAGCAAAAACCTGTAACTGTGGCAAACTAATGACTATATCACATTACAAAGCATATGAAGCAGCCAAATTATTTAGTAGAACATGGCCACTACTAAAAAGCTTGAAGAGCAGCTAAACTTTAGGACCCATTTAAGGTTTTTATTTGTACCACAATGACTGATATAGTTACTATGACTACGTATCTAGGATAAATAAAGCATCCACAAAAAAGACAACTTCAAGAGAAAAAAGCCTTGAGATGTTGACAAGCTTCAGAACCTGGAATGACTCTGTAACAGCTGAAGATATGGACTTTTCAACCGTTGGAGTGATTGCACGAGCTACAGCTGATGAAACTGCAGCTATTTCCTTTTTAATAGTTTTCTCTAACACGGACGGGAAGTCCTTGTTTATACAGTTGCCGATCAAATTCACTATATGCTGTGTACGGTCATGCTCTAACTTCTCGTGTTTTGCATTTTCTTCTACGATACGAGCCCACAAAGTATCTGCATTAGCCTTAACAACTTTCTCCATGTTACGGCCCAAGGATACTTCTAACCTTCTACCTTCTTTGGTAACTGGGTCAGTAACCATCACATTCATCTGTTTCTGCATTTCCTTTTGAACACTCATCAACTGTAGATAAAAAAAATCATGAGTCTTAATTCTTGATGACAAATTAAGTAAGAATATATGAACATACGATATATACTGATAAAATGGGAACTGGCATGAAGAAGAGATAAAAAAGGAATTTTATTTCTACAGTTTTATAGTATGAAGGAAGCACTGCACTGAAGACCAATGAATAAATATATTGTGTATACATCTCAATTGATATAGATAACATTATTAACAAGTGCCTATTACAATAGATACATGAAAGAAACATTCAAATGCATAGCCATCAAACCATTAATTTCACAAGCAGTCAACAAAGAGATAAGAAAATATAATTTCAGCAATGATCACTCTATTTAACATATCATGATGGGTTCTAATTTTGACCTAAGAATGATAAACAAAACCATCTGGCATCTTTTTTCTTTTTTAACCTAGCAATCTGGTGGCGTCTTTCAATAGATTCATCAAAGGATCACAACTTCAGGAAAAAATTGTAGTTAATCAAGTGAATACATGGAGAAACAATTTCTTCTGATATGGTCAATTGGTTACTGCAGTGAATAAAATGAGCAGACCGAGTTTTCCATGGTTTTTTTGGCAGATTAGTGAAGTGTATTATACAAGTTTTCAAAATCCTAACAATCACATGCTAAGTAACATTATACTAGAGGAAAGATGATATACTAAGAAAATGAACCTAATGTTAAACACGGTATAGAAAATGTTGCATAAACCAGAGTGATCACCTGTTCTAGCTTCTCCTGCATAGCAAGTAACTGAGACGAACAACCGTCGGTAGCTGCAGTGCCTGAAATACTATTTTGTTCATTAGATGAATTTGCTGAAACAAAAGGACTAGGCGGCAGGGAAGATGAACCAGATGCTTGGGTGTTTTTCCCCTTTTGCTGTTTTCCTTTTGTAGCAGGGGCAGGTGACTGTTGAACTGCTATAGAGGTTTCTGATTCATCAATCTTTTGGGGGACATTTTTCATGGTCTCTTGAACTTCTCCAGGGCTAGCAGGTTGGTCTGGTGCCTCAGTATCACTAACATTATTTGCTGGCGGGTCAGTCTGCTGAGTTGCCTCCATGCTTTCTCTGGCCATCTGAATGCCAAGATCAGAGGCCTGGGAGTAGAAGAAGGCCTTCTCTTTTTTCTCTGGAACAGTAACAAACGATTCCCTTTGAGAACCGAACTCATTCTCTTGATCCCTTTTAGTTTCACCTACAACTTTAACCTCTACTTCAGCACACTCTGCATCATTATTGACACCCACATCTTGAAGTTTTGCCTCTCCTACATCCAAGACCTGACTAATCTTAGGATTTTCAGATGATGAAGCAGCAGTGGATAGTATCTCTGATGGAGTTACCAGATGAGTTGGGTGTCTAAATGCTAGAGAAGAATTAGAAACCACAGTTATATCATTTTGTATTACACTTGTGCCATCCTTCCTTGAATTCTCACCTGAGGAAGGCATATCAGACATGTTTTCTTTGAGAGCATCCTTTCCTTGGCCATCTAAAAAATCACAAACTGGCTGGTTACCAACATGAGCAGTAAGTGGTAAACTAGGTTCAAAACTTGCATATGGGGTTGATAGACCAGATGATTTCCTAGAAAGCCTTGGGCTCAAAGGAAGAGCAGGCGATGCAGTTCGGATATTTTCAGTATTAGTTAGAGATGGCAAAGCAGTTGTCTTAATTTCCATACCTGATGTAGCAGATTGAAACAAACCAGTAATCTCGGAAGAAGTCAAGCTTATAGGAGCACTCTCAGAGCTGCCCACAAGCATGGATGTTGCATCGCCTACAGGTATCTCTTTGGTCTTATCTCCTTGTGATAGTTCCTGAGTAGTGGATCCATCAGAATTGATGGCATTGTAAGCCCTCGAAATATTAGGTTCTGTTTTCTCCAACTCAGGGTTCCCGAGAGCTGGTGGCAGGCATTGAGACAGGTTCAGTGCATACTGCTGAATAGCCTGTGTTTGGACACAATAAACCTGAATAACATGATCCCCATCTGGCAAAGTATCACTGGTTCCGGTGAGGCTCAAAATAGGCATTGTGACTGTAAACTCGGATATGTAATCCATTCGGGAGGCCGCCGGATAATTTCCATAATCAATGTGCACAGCATATATAGCATTTTTCTTGGCATTTGCTAGCAGATAAAGGCCTGCACGAGGTAATGCCACTACTTGATTAAAGAATGCATCCTCAATTTTGGGTTCACCAGAACTTTGTAGCTCTAAAGTTTGAGTGCACTGCCATGCTTCAGCTTCACCAGGCAACAACCATCCCTCCTCACTTGCACAGGTCCATATTTTCACCTCCCGATTCAGATACCCCTGGTAGTTAAACAAAAAGGAGGAAGGGGAGAGGCTCAGCATGTTGAGGTCATGTAAGGAAAACTTTTGACACGACATTAAAAAGGATAATGGTCACGGTCAAGTTGCATTGCAAAGAACGTTGAAAATTTCCATACTGGCATTGTAGCACATCATATTCTATAATAAGAAGAATTAGAATTGCATACTGCCGTGATAAGAATAATGTGATCAGGCCGGTCAGGAGCAGTCAAAAACGTCACAGAGTTAACAGGTTCACCGCCATGTGGTCTCAACACTGCAACTGGTACAGTCTTTCGATCCTCCCAAATCATCACCTGCTCCACAAGATGAGTAATGAACAATGAACAATAAGAGAAAAGAAATGAAAATAAATTGAGAAAAGAAGATAGAAGAAAGGGTCTCAAATCTAACAAGTCTAAAAGGCAGACCTACTCCCCCTTTATATATTATCGAACGCATATTCTGAACTAAGTAAGATAGTTTCTTCTCACATGAAGAGCTCTATGTCATAAACACAAAATCCTATCACTCACAAGTCACAACTAGGGATGATGGATTGCTTAAATTCATCACATCAAGAGCTGACACAAATATGTCTTGGGTGCTATGAACAATATCAAAACAAAAGTTATAATGCCAAACGTTCAACTAGTTTTCCGGGTTAAAACAAGTAAAACAAACCGTGCCATCTGTTGAAGCTGACGCTAAACGGCTGGTCATCCATTGGCACATCGTTAACTCAGTAATCTCAGCTTCATGTTTACCAACAAACTGGACACCATCAATAAGCTTATCAATTGGGCATTTAAGAGGTTCCTCTGCTGAAAACCCTCCACCTTTACCAGCTTTTATGATGTCAATTTTCAGGATATGGCTTCCAATTGCAACCATCAAAATTTCCTGCGGCATAGTTTTTATTGGTTAGGGGATACAGCCAACCATCAATTGTTTGGAAAAATTGAAATTCTACACAAGTTTCAAACTGAAGAATAACTCATTTGATAAATAAATCACAAATCAGTCATTACTTGTTTGTGAGGATGCCAAGACACTCGAGGATGGACAGATCCACCCACTCCCATTATTTGAATGGCAATAATGACTTTTCCTACAATTTGAGGCTTATCTTCTTCATCTGAGCCTTCACTGATATTCCATACGAATAGTCGTCCATCAACACTTACACTGCCGAAATAAAAAAGTTAGCAAATTTCACTAAAAGTAAAATCGATGATGATAAACAATGAGCTACCTGGCCAAAAGGTGAACATCCTCAGCGAAAAATGTCATATCCGTTACTCTCTACACATGAAAAATGGAATATATGAATGTGAGGCAAAAGAAAACAGATAGCTAGCATAAATAGGAAAAAATATCGCAAGCATGCATATTGCGGGAAGGTTTATTTATACATCAATTAGACAGTAATTACCCAGTATAGATCTATAGTTAGTAAACTGTAAAATGCTTCTATATAACCAGAGCTATGATAGATATTTTGGCAAGTTAAATCAATCTCTTGCAAAATTTCAATTTAAACCTAGTCAACTAAAACCACAGTACCATAATATTTACCAAAAAATGAAACGAAACGTCTTGAAAGTTATATCCTGTGTAAATATGGTAAGTGCAATAATATCATGATTAGGTAAGTCCAATCAAGGCAACAAATGAAATAACATTGATCCATATCTGTAGTTCCCCAACATCTTTACAAATGGAAAGAATAATGTTTTGCATAAGTTAAATTGCAAAATAAAATGATTAAGAATGTAAGGGCGCTGCTTGTTTTCATGAAAAATATACTTGGGAAGTGTATGTATCTGGCCAAAACATATGAGAAAAAACTTAAATCTAAATATACAACAGAAACTAACTAGAAACAAAACAGATAAGGAAAAAGGGCAGTCAAATGTTATTAGGCGAGCTTGAGAATCATAAAAACACCATAAAAGGCGTAAACATAGAACCAGCAAATTGAAGTGGTAGCTCTTATCAGTTATGACTTGAGATAAGTAACCTATCCACGTCACAATTCACTGAAGTACACAGAAAACATTCAAGCTTGATACTCATATAGCACCAAACTTGAGATATATGTCACGACAAATAGCCTTCATCAAATGCGTTATTTCATTTATTCATTTATTCTTCGTCATCATCATTAAAGTAAAAATGATATGTTATTTAATAAACCTGAAACTGCAATACAATGCACTTTATCACTCAACCCATTAAATGGCAAGCCTTAGCATCTACGGACTAGCGAAAGCCAGAAAGAGAAAAGACAGCAAACATTATGTGGGAATTACCCGCCCTCGATCTTGTATTTATCATTCAATAAATTGTGGCAGTTTAAAAAGCTTGGCTTCTCTTATCCACCATTTTACCCACTTCACTAGTTAACATAAGCATCACAAATATTTTTTTTTTTTTTAAAAAAAAAAAAGGTACTGCTTCTCGAGCATTCTTAAATGATTACTCCGAAGGCATTCTATCAGAATCAGCACATAATAGATAACCCATTCTTTTTCTAACTTGTTGCAGAATTCGAGTGAGACTTCAATTTCAAATATTTTTGGGCTCTACCCTTACAACTAATCAACCACATTACCTAAATAAGCAAACAAGCATAAATGAACTAATTGCACTAATAACAATTCAGACATTGACCTGCATATGGCCTCTGAGCAGAGATCTAGCAGCAGTATCAATATTCAGGACCCTGATATTGCCCAGCTTCAGTCCATAGCATATGTAAGTCCTGTTAACAGCAATCTGCCGCCCCACGACAAGGCCTGGATCAGAGCCATACTTGGTGATGGGAGTGACCTCAAGCTGGGGCTGCACTTCACCCACCAGCCTAGAATCCAGATCATACGAAACACGGTCCCCGACCAAATGGCGCCCCCGGGGAAGCTTGGTGCTGAGCAATCGCGACGGGGCGGCCGGAGAGAAATCGAGATTGGGAGGAGGAGGGGTTTGGGTTTGGGTTTGGGTGCCGAGGAGAGCCATGAGTCGAGCACCGCCGGAGTTAGGGTTGGGGGATGGAGGAGAGGGGAAGGTGCTGGGCCTGTGGAGAAGC
>JAYMTP010002802.1:0-18626 GCA_036897365.1 Geranium brycei
GTTGAGCCTAAGTAAAATATTTAAAACTAAAATCAACATCGAATGACAGATTGAGCCCAAATTGTATGCCCAAATATTTAATCTATAAATATCGGTTGATTCGGTTTAAACCAAAAACCAAACCACTTTTTACTTGGTTAAAAACCGATCATTCAATTACACCCGGTTTTAGTTATGGTTTTAAAAATTATAAAACCAAAATTTTTGGTTTGGATTGAGAACAAGCTATTTGGTTCGGTTATCCAACCATAGACAACCCTAATTTTAATCTTCATTTTATCTTATTTCTTTGAAATTACAATTCTGCCCCTAAACATTTAGTTTAATTTGAAATTCAAAGAGGGTAAATTAATATTTTAATAATATTATTTAATAATTATTTATTTTGAATCGGATTAGACCGGAAATCCGGCTAATATGCCCTTACCTTTAACTTAAATCAATTTATTCAACAGACGAGCAAAATCATCCTTTCATAAATTATGTAAGAGAGCTTATAACCGTGATAATGATAATAATTTCAAAGTTAATAAAAACTTTAATAATATCTGCGCGAGGATGGAGTAGAAACAAAATTGAGTCACCCGGAGAACAAACTTTACTTCAGGGTTGTGTAGGTAGGTGAGAAACCTAAAAGTATATTCACAAAAGCGGCGAACCTGAACTCATCTCTTCCCAACACTTATCATCAAAAGCATTTAATCTTTTTTTCCTTTTATACCCCCGATCCCTATCTCTCCTTAACCATACATTCGTCCGATTTCTTCAGTTTCGCTTTAGGACACAGCAAATTTTTACTCGCAACGAAGATCTCTGTCTGTTTCTTTGATCTGTCTCAGGTACTGTTTCTCTCCTTCCCTCTCCATCTTTGATCTCGAATTGTTACCGATTATTTCCTAGTTGACCTCTACTGTTTCTTTCTCGCATTCTCTCACTGCTGATCGATTTTTTTCTTCATGTTCATTTATCACAGTGGAACAATTAGGGTTTCGTTTCCTTCTAATCTTATATTTGTACTTATATATACTTATATTTTTCAAGCGAATTGCGAAGTTGATTTTGGAAACATCCCTCTCGCTAGATCTTGGTTGCGAGAAACTGTGGAGAAATGAGCAATGATTCGTGTTACTCCTTTTGCTAATTCAATAGGAACTTTTTTGATAAATGGTCAAATGCTTGGTTACCACATTTTCTCACTAGCCAAACGGGAGGCTTAGATGAGTTATGTACTCTTCTGCATTACTCCTGTGTTGCATATGGAAGGTGTTTCTGTTTGGAAAATGATGCTCATACCTGTGACTATAATCATAAATTGTTTTGAAAAAATTATTTATTTGGTTCATTAACTTGTTATTTAAAATTTAGTACCTGCTCTTACTTTGTTGTGGATTAGTTTATTTTCTTGGATTGTGGTTTAGTTCTTCAAATTTCTGATTTTTTACCTTGGTGATTTTTTTATTCAGAATCAGATATACTATTCAAAATATTAGTCAGTCTCCCATGATAAATGTACTTTTCAAGAGGAAAATGTACTTGAGCTGAATGAACACATTTCTGGAAATATCTTGTATGTGATGTTAGTCGTTAAATTCAAAGTGTATCAAGATAATAGATGGTGGGGCTGGTTTATGATATTCTTTTCATATCTATAAATGTGGCTATATGCATAATCCGGCCTCCTTTCCATATGTGGAAAAGTTTCATACAATTATGCTGTAGAGTATCAACTTATAGACGTTGGGGTTTGTTCATGTGCACACTTTTGCCTTCATTTCATATTGGAGAAGTCTCTTACAATTGCTGTCCCTTTTCAGGCTATAGGTTGAATATACAAGACACAGCATTTCAGTTTTACATTTTTTTCACTCTATTGATTCTCAAGACCGGAAGAAGCTGTTCTCAGCAAGGGATGATTTTTCGCCTGATAATTTGACTATGCTGCAATGTCGGGGTTATTAAATGTATTGTATATCGCGTAGTTTAATTTGTTTCCATCACAACAATATGGAAAATTTATCCTTCTAATCTTTATTATTGTTGCGATTATTTACTTAATTTGGTCTACATCATGTGCTAAATTGGTTAGACATTCAATACTATGTTGTTTTTTAGCCTGCGGGAATTATCATTTCTGTGATGTTCATATTTTGGAGCATGATTTTCTGCTTGTTATGGAATGTGATGTATTTCCTTTTTCCAGTCATCTCTCAACGGGTCAGCATCAAATCTTTCGGACAATTCAGGGCGATCTTTTGCTACATCTTTCTCAGGTCAGTCTGGTGCAGCCTCCCCTGTTTTCCATCAGTGTTGGGTATATCTGAAGTCAAGATACTTCTTTGCCATCATTTATATATAACTTTATAGACTTTTTTGCAGGGAGTATCCCAGGTATGCAGAACATTCATGGGAGCTTCAATGTTCCCAACATGACAGGTACACTGACATCAAGAAACTCAACAATGAACACCATTCCTTCTGGCGGGGTGCAACAACCTACTGGAAGCCTTTCTTCTGGACGATTTACATCAAATAATCTCCCCATAGCTATTTCACAGGTATGATATAATGCACACAGTATTTAGATTTTAGTTTGAGACTAGCTACTTCAGCTGAGAGATCTATCTTTGCTAACACTCTCTGGTCTCCCTCTCACACTTACGTTGTTCTATAATGCCAGTTGTGTTAATATACTTTGCAGTTATCTCATGGAAGCTCCCATGGACATTCCGGAGTCACGAATAGAGGAGGTATAAGTGTTGTAGGAAATCCTGGCTTTAGTAATAGCACAAATGGTATTGGAGGTTCAATCCCTTGTATTCTCCCTACTTCTGCCACAATTGATAACCGAAATGCTGTTCCAGGATTGGGTGGTGTGTCCCCAATTTTGGGTAATGCAGGTCCTCGGATAACTAGTTCTATGGGCAGCATGGTTGGTGGGGGCAACATTGGAAGGAGCATAAGCTCTAGTGGAGGATTGTCTATGCCAGGTCTTACTTCTCGTTTGAATTTCTCTGGAAATAGTGGATCCGGAAGTTTAAACATTCAAGGACAAAATAGGTTGATGGGTGGCGTGCTTCCACAAGGTACAATATGCTTCACTTTTTTACTAAGAGATGCACACACACACACACACACACACTATGTATGTGTGCTTTGTATTTATGCATGTATGTAACGGCTATAACTTGTAGGTGGATCTCTTTTATCGTGTTATAAGTTCTGGTTGGATCTCTTCTACTGTTTTTGTAATTGATATAACTTGTATTGCTTGAGTAATTCTAGGAGATTATTGTTACTTGGCTTAGAGTAGAATGAGATAACTATGTTGGGAGTGCTGATGGACCAGACTTTTTTCCAAATATGTGCTTCTTTTCATTGGAACTCAACTATAATCAAAATGTGATAGTCTTTCTATCCCTAATTTAGAACGTGTTTTCCTTCCACATCCCCAAAATTTTGGAGTTCATATAAGTTACCAGGAAACCATAGATTTCAGAGAATCCTAAGTCTTCAACTAGGAAGTCTTAATGTATGTTCTGTATTGCCTTATTGTACAGGATAATTCATTGTAGAATTCATCATTGTTTCTATCATTTTCTTATATCTATTTTGCTAATAGATCTTTCTTATATGTATTATCTTAGGAAGTTGTCATTATTGGCAAAAAAAAAAACTGTTCTAACATACTAGCTAGACTTGATTGTTTAATAGCATTTGTTGGTTCAGGATCTCCGCAGGTAATGTCTATGTTAGGAAGTTCCTATCCTCCTGGAGGTCCACTTTCACAAAGCCACGTCCAAGGGATGAATAATCTAAGTTCTATGGGCATGTTGAATGATGTGAACTCTAACGACAGCTCCCCTTTTGACATCAATAATGATTTCCCTCAATTGACAAGCCGTCCTAGTTCTGCTGGTGGGCCTCAAGGGCAATTGGGTAAAATAAGAAATAATCCAGTTACCTTCTTTTTGGTGCATTCTGTTTTTACATTTAGCTTAGTAGTGAATATGATTCAAAGAATAAATTTTCAGGTTCATTACGAAAGCAAGGTCTTGGAATTGGTCCTATTGTTCAACAAAACCAAGAGTTTAGCATTCAAAATGAAGATTTTCCTGCTTTACCAGGACCTGGATTTAAAGGTCTGTATAAACATGGATTTGACATACTGGATCTCTTGCCAAATAATAGCCATGTCTTATTCATACAAGGGTTGCGGCTTGGGAAAATCTCTTCTTTTTTAGTTGATTAGGGGAAATTTAGGATAGAAAATGATGATATTGAAATTCTTATTCATACAGCTTCATAATATCAAAGCAATATGGATAGTTTGAATTAATAGTTTATGTTTGGCATTGGCTAATTAATATGTCATGGATCCATTTGTAGCCCACACTCCATATGGGCTACAAAGGTAAACTGCTAAGCTTAATGAATCCGCGATAGGCACCTGTTGGTGATTGTTTCCTCCTGAAATTTTACTCATGATTTAGTGGGGAGGGTGTGCCATGGTGCTAAGTTGCAGTACTTGCCCCCCTGGGCGGATTGCTCTGCAGGGATCCCATGTGATTGAAAGAAAAGATAAAAGTATATCCCAATAATTGAGTGCTGTACTCTATCCAACAGTAGCACCGAACAAAATATAGGGATATTCCTATCTAGTATACCAAAAATATCCACTATATTCCTTAGTTTGCTCATCAATACTATAATCTATAGTGTAATGATCTTTGTTAAAATTGTTATGGTGACTACCTATTGAACATCTTAGCTGTGTCATGAATGTTAAGTTTAATTTAAACAAATGGAACATTGCGTAGTTTTAATCTTGATACATTGCTGCTGTTCATATATTTTACAGGTGGAAATGGTGATTATGGCATGGAGTTGCACCAAAAAGAGCAGCTTCATGACAATACAATGTCAATGATGCAATCTCAGCACTTCTCCGTGAGTCTAAAATTAGAGATAAATCAACCCTGAACTTGTTTTTAGTTACAAGTTTAGTTGTTCCTTGCTTAATATGGTTAAAAATGCAGATGGGAAGATCTGCTGGGTTTAACTTGGCAGGAACATATTCATCTCATCGGCCACAGCAGCATTCTCCATCAGTCAGTAGTGGTGCTTCATTTTCACCTGTTGGCAATCAGGATCTCCTCCATTTACATGGCTCTGATAATTTCCCGTCTGCACATTCACAATACCATACACAGGTATGGAACTGGGCAAATTACTGATTGTACCAAGTGGTAGCTGGTCTTGTAATTGACAAGAGAATGCAATTTTTTCCTTCACGTGACATTCGGAAGCATAAATGCATTGCTTAGAATGGAATTATCTGACGCAAAGCGCTTATTTTCTTATAGTTCCTCATCTCATGTCAAAATGAATGAAATCCCTGACTACAATGCTATTTTTATGTTAGATATGTGGTGTTATTTTTTAATGATCACTTACTCATTTAGATATTTGTTTCATGCCACTTTCTATCTCTGGAAATGAATTCCAGCTTTGTAATTATCATGCTTCTGTATTTTTGTTCAGTCTAGTGGGGCCCCTGGCATTGGATTGAGGCCTCTCAACTCTCCAAACTCTATCTCGAACATGGGTTCATATGATCAGCTTATGCAGCAGTATCAACAACACCAGAACCAGTCACAGTTTCGCTTACAACACATGCCAGCTGCTAGTCAATCGTATAGGGATCAGGGAATGAAATCTTTGCAGGCAGCTCAGTCTTCTTCGGATCCATTTGGCTTGCTTGGCTTGCTAAGTGTCATAAGGATGAGTGATCCTGATCTGACTTCTCTTGCACTTGGAATTGATCTGACAACACTTGGATTAAATTTGAATTCAGCAGAAAATCTCCACAAATCATTTGGTTCTCCATGGTCTGACGATCCAGCTAAGGGTGATCCAGAGTTTACTGTGCCACAGTGTTATTATTCTAAACAACCACCTACTCTACATGTACATGCTCTTATATTTTTCCCCTTGTTGTTTCCATTATTAATTTCTGTTCGCGTCTTACAGTTATTCTTTCAAACCCTGATCTCTTTATTGTGTGATTACAGCAAGGCTACTTTTCGAAGTTCACGGTGGAAACATTGTTTTATATATTTTACAGGTATAGTTTTGTGTCTAGTACCTCTTTTGCAATATACAACTTCCTTATGTTTTAAAATTAACAGATTTCTTGTGTAATTTGCAGCATGCCAAAAGACGAAGCCCAATTATATGCTGCAAATGAACTGTATGTACTCATTTATATATTCTCTGTTTCCTTCTTTATTTTCTGATTGCTCCAACATGTCTAATAGTAATTTAAAACAGAAGTTCAGAACATTTTTGGCTAAAATATACTTTGCTGACAGTTACAATAGAGGCTGGTTTTACCACAAAGAGCTTAGAGCATGGTTGATAAGGGTTCCCAATTTGGAACCACTTGTAAAGACAAACACGTACGAAAGAGGATCTTATCACTGTTTTGATCCAAACATGTTTGAAACAGTACGCAAGGTTAGTGTTGAATTAATTTACTTGAACCTTTGTATTCGCGTGCTGAAATTAATGCTAGCATACAATTATGGGTGCAGGACAATTTTATTCTCCATTACGAAATGTTGGAAAAGAGACCTGCCTTACCTCAACATTAACTAGTATTTTCATCTTAATATAATGTAAAGTTTTCGTTAATGAAACTATTTGAATTAGTTTCAAGTCTCCTTGGATGAGGCAAATTGTATCCAATTGTTGTATTGATTCTGTTGCAGTAAATCCGTCATTTCATTCCATCTTCCAAGCACAGTTTTTTCCATAGCTTCTGTTCAAGGAAATGCCGGATTTACACCAAGTTTCTATTCGCTATGTTAACCAAACACACATAACTCCAGTGAAGTGCTCAAGAGTCAAGACAAGCCTGTTGCAGCAGTAATTCCCTTATAATCAGAATTATAACAGTTTTGATCCTGAATGAAATGAAAGGTTGGTACGAGGATTTACAAATATGTGACCATCTCACATATTTCCCAAACTGAGTTTTGGTAAAAGTAAATTCAGATTGAGTTGGGTGAGATCTGTTGAAACAATTTCAGGTGTTGCAGCAGAGTGAGAGTGAAAGGGATATATATTCTTTTCAAGGATCCAAAACTGGCTCAAAGCCGACCAATCCTTCCTCTAAATATACACAGGAGAATTCAAGTGATGTTTTTAGATAGCATACATTTTCTTGAAATCGTGATTGTTCAAGAGATCAGGATCGGACATGACAGACATAGACCATGACCTGGACCCCTTGCTTCCCTGCGTCGACTTGCGTATGTTCCTCATGTTCTTGGCCTCAATCCTATGTACAATGACCCAATAGCACATAGTCCCCAGAGTTGTTGCCATTATGGTCGTCCCGATTATGGTGACCCCTACGGCCAACCACCTCTCCCTCTCCCCCACCACTATAAACGACAGCGACAAGAAGGCCACGGATATGAGCACGCACGCCAACCACATCAGCTTGTTTATCACCGCCATCATTTGCTTCTTCGCCTTGCTCTCTATCACCACCACTGAGGTCTGCACCACCACCACTGCCAGAGATATGAACAGCGCTATGGAATCAAACATGAAGAAGATTATGAAGGGCGCCTTGGGAGCTATGTGCGCTTCCCCAAGCGACTGCCCTGGAGGGATGTTTTGTGGGTCGTCCACGTATTGGCCTGGCACTGTGAAAATGGCTGCAAACGCCACCGTGGCAATCAGGACTGCAACAACCGTTGTGGAGTTAATTGCGTTGTTGAGGCCGTCAACGTGCAGCTTGTTGATCTTCTTGGCAATGCCCTGCACTCGTTTCCTGGTCTGGCGGCTGTGCTCTAGCTGGTTGTGGACTTCGTGCTTAATGTCACTCACGGTTTGCTTGAGCTCGCGGGCGGGGTTGGGTGCCTGGGGCTTTATGGATTTTGCGCTTTGAACCCCGTGCTCCTGCAGGATGGCCCCTATGTCAGGGTGATCCGTTTTCTCTGCAGTGTCGATGGCAGTTTCTGCTGACCTATTTACGATCTTTGTGTCTGTTTGACTTTGATCAAGCAGCAGCTTCACAATCTGTAGAAATGAAAATTTTATTGTGTCACATTAATTATGCCATCAATTTTGCGGAATAAAACATGTTTCCTATAATTGAATAGGATTTAAATTCATGGTTTCAAATAATCTCATCACAGAAAATAGATCCGGGCACCAGAAAGAAAATGCAGTCATATTTTTATTTTATATATTTTTTATCAGCGAAGGACTAATGTATTAAAAAAGAGTAGCAATCTCCCAAGCAGAAGAAATTGAAAAAATTGAAGGTTCAGTGAGATGGACTCAGTCATCAGCTAGGAGCGAGGCTGCGTTGTGTTCGCCTATGTCATTGATGGTACTGAAATTTATAAATCATTATGACACAGTTTACTAATTCAGTTTTTACATAAACTCCCATTCAACTTACAATTATGAGTGTTAATTGTTTGATGACTTGAGCAGCTGCTGCTTTGATGAGAGCAGTACAAAACTCACCAACATTTCTTCAGAACAACTAACAGTCAACTTATGACAATACATAATTTCATTTATTGTTGAGCTAGATGCTGTGCTTAAGGGTTTAAGCTTTTTTCAAGTTTGACTTTGTAATACATTAGTTCTAATAAATTTAGACAAGTTGTCAGATCCTTGAGGATTTTGTTAGCATGTAAAGCAACAGTTGATTTCTGAAACCAATAATAAATATGAAGGAGCAAGAGGTATGTGATTAGAATATCATAAAAGATGCACATCTCAATTTCAGATTGATTAGAAGATCATAATATATTTAGAAACCATCAGCAGCAGCCATGAAGTCAACAAAGCTTGCTTAAACAAACACCAAATAGATTACCAACTGAAAAACCTTACTACTTATCCAACAATCCTATCCTCAATTTTCTATAATTTACTAGACGATGGCAAAATATTTTTATCGGTTAAGTGTATTGAAACCGAGGTAAGGAAAGGGTATTACCTGAGATCTACCCTTTCGGGTGGATATATGCAACGCGGTGTTGCCCTTGGTATCGGTCATGTTTATTGAGGAGGGATCCGCTTTAATCAACACGTCAACTATGTCAGCTCTTTGTCCCTTGGCCGCCATGTGAAGAGCCGTCTGACCCTTTTTATCGGTCCGTGTCACCATCCCAGGCTCCTTGTCTAGAATTGCCTTCACCACTCGCAAATGCCCGTTTCTTGCAGCAGAATGCAATGCTGTTTTCCCGTTGCTTCTAGCGATGGTAGCCAGGCTACTTCCAGCCTCTAACAGAAACTCCACAATCTCGACATGCCCTTGCATTGCAGCAGTGTGCAGAGCCGTGGTGTTTGATAGATCCACAGTCATGGTCAGCTCTGGATGAGCCTCCATAAGGACTTGCAGTATATCTGCAACGTCCATAACAAAACATCAACTCACATTCACCTTTAGAAAAAAAAAACAAAGAATCCGAAAACACAAAGCATACCCAAATCGCCTTGTTTAGCAGCAATGTGAAAGGCATCGAACCCGTTCCTGGCTTTGATGCTAGCATCTACGAGATCATAGTAGTGGATCAACTCTCTCACCATATCAACATACCCGTATTCAGCAGCAACATAGAGGGCAGTTTCGCCCGATTGATTTTGCTTAGCCAGCAATTCCTTCAAATCATCATCTGTTTCACTGTAAATGATCTCAAGCATACCCTCTAGATTTCCTGCTCTTGCAGCCGAATGGAGTCGAGTATCATCCCTTTTCCCAGTTAGCTGTTTCGTCATCTTTTTCCGGGGCGTAGGTTGCTGCGGCCGCTCAGGTTGCTCCATAACATTCAATTCACAACTATCCAACAAATTCCTCTTCTATGCCAACACCCAATTATTTTTTCCTTCTCTTCCTAGCAAAAACCCACATCAAAAATGGCATTTTCCATCTACAAAAATGATCTGTTCTTCAACAACAGAAAAATGAACCCATCTCAAATTCAAGCCCAAACCCTCAATACTTGATTCCAATCTCCCAAAATGAATGGCCTGTGCACACAACAACAATATGGGTTTTAATCTTCAATCAATCAAATACAGGTAACTAAATGAAAACACAATAAACAGATCGACCCACTTATGAAAACCACGAGTTCTTAATCCATGAATTAATCACAGGATCAATGAATCATTAAAACAAAACGATGAAGAAATGATCTGGGTTGGCGGAGAAGACCTACCTTTTCTCTCATCCGTCGAAAACCAACGAACCCATGAAAATTCGGTGGAGATCGCCAAAACACAGAGCTCTAAGGGTCTCTAATGGCGTAGATGATGAAGAAGAACAAAGGAATATATATACATAAATATATTTTATGTGAAGAGAGATGAGAGGGAAATTGAACATGAAACGCACATGTACGCAACGAACTTTACAGTGAATCTAAATAATGTAACCATAGATATTATATAAACCAATAAAGGAGAGTTTTTTTGGAAAGTTGGTGATCATGACAACTAAAAATTCAGAGGAAAAAACAAAAATAAATCAGAGGAAATGGCAAACAGAGATTTCAGATGAAGATCGAAAACAACATCAATAAACAACGGTATTAACAGAAAACCACAGCTCTCTCTTAACCTTTATTTTTGTTCTCCAAGAAATATATAACCTTTTATTTTGGTATTAGCTCAACTTCTCTGTCCACAAAGTTATGTTGGAGTTCAATGAAATACTTCTGCACTCATGCTATTAACTTTGATCTAATTTGGTAAATTGTGTTATACACTTTGTTCCAATTTTATTTTAAGTCGGACAGTTTCATTACAGAAGCGGTTTTTAAAAAAAATTATACTATCTGTCCATAAAATCCTCCTCATACCTCCTAACGGAATTCGGACACCTCTCTACAAGGCTGAAATTGTTAGTGTCTTATTTGGAAACAAAACTGTTAATTAAATAATGTAATGAAATTGTAAACATAAATTATTAAAGTGATAAATTGCTATGTATCAAGAGAATATTACATTTAAGAAAAAGAAAAGAATAAGATAAGTAGCTTTTGATTTGGGGTCCAAAATTGTAATGGTAGGTAGATGCAGTGAATGAAGTACGTCGGTAAGTAGTTGAGAGTGGCAAAACAACACCACATATATTCGTAGTGCCTTTTTATTCTGTATTTGTTTTTGTTCCTCCAAAAATAAATTCTCATACCCAAAACACAGATAATATTCAATGCACCAAGGACATCACAGGTTCTTCAACTCCATCAGAAGGCAATGTTAGTTCATCAATTGGACCATCACAAAACAAAAAAACGTAAATTTATCGTGCATTTTCAAGTTTCAACCACGTACCACCCCTTCAAATCTCTCTTTTGGTGATCAGCCATTGAAATTTATCCAAGCCTAGAATGAGAGGCTATATTGTAGGTGAAGAAAAACTGGCCATAGCTTAAATAATTGAGTAATAAAGAGTACTATCAAAGCATTGGTGATATTTATGTTGAAAATTTTGAAAACCATATATGAATATGGAAAAATTGCAAGAAGGTGAACTATTATTATATGACATTTCTTCTTGTGTTGTTTGTTAATATTGTGTTGTTCATAATTATTTTGTAAAATGTGTTGTATTTTTATAAAAATGGTTATTTTTATCTTTTGACTAAAATTTGTATGATCAAATTTTGTAATTTATTTTTTTTAGTTATACTATTTTTGAGTTAAAATTATGTTATAAAAGTCTTAATTCTTAATTTCTTGAGCAATTTCGCCATTTTTACACATAAAACACATTTTGCAAGAAAATGCAAATAACATGACAGTTTGTGCAATTAACAAACAACACAACACCCTATTGCAAAAATGTAATATAATAGAATACATATTTGCAATTTTCTCTATAAATATATGATGAAATGTTTAGTATATATTCACACCCTGGTCTCAGGTCCAGGGTTCGAACCTGACCGTGGTATTCAGAGGAGACTTTATTATATATTTAGTTGTTTTTGTGTTTGTTTGATGTTCCGCTTATTAGCCATTGTTGTTTGTTATGCTATTCGTGTTATTATCATTGTGCTTGTGTTGGAGTATGGTTGGTTTGCAGGGTTGATCGATGAAGCTTGCTTAGTGCATTATACAGTAGGATCACGAGGTTTCTCCAATCAGTCGAAGTGGAGGTCATGGCTTGCATTATGCTAACAGATTTCAGCATGTAAGTTACTGTTTGTAGAAACAATATTTCTTGTGTACGTTTGGTTTATGGGTGCGGAAAATTGTCCCACCCAGATTGATAAACGAAGATTAAAAAAAAAGTATACTCACACAACAAGATCATGAAACCGCATTCAAGATACAGGAAATTCACATTAGAGAGAGTAATGAATGTCCACAAGACAAGATGGTGAAAATCTAATAATTTCAGTGAGACAACAAAATATTATTTGCCAGGCAGCATATATAATTCACGAAATAACCAATAGAATAGTAAAACAAGAAATAGGGTCATAGCATCTAGAACTTTTAGAATAACCTATGGATTCTTTGAAGAGCCTAAATAAATAATAATCCAGTCTTAGCAATGAAGCAATCTGAATAAAGTTGCACTATTCTTCTGTCCCTTACCATAGCTTTTGAGGAGATACTTTATTCTCAACGACCCCTTGAAGACTAACAACAAGAAGATGACAATATAGTATTAAAAATGAAAATACATGTGCCCATTTTAACTCCAAACACAATCCTATCCTCTCATTATAACCTGTTTGAGCTGATTAGCAAATGATGCATATAACATGAAGGAGTGCAGAGCAGATCTTGATGACTATGAATGAGAATGAAGGAGTGCACGTGCACACTACATGGGATGTCCCCAGACATCGTCGGTCGGTCGGTCCATTCCTTGTCTTCCCCTAAATCACTGCACATATATATAATGCCACAACACAGTTGCTGTCATTCCCATAAACCTTGAAACACATTATAAATTTATTGATAGTGCTTTCACATTGACTACTCGTAGTCGACTAATGATAGACAATTGACTCAAATATCAAAATCGTATGCTGAAAAATCAGAGTTCATTGTAAAAATGGTTGCCTATCGCCACTGACTAATGATAGCTAATCATATCTTCATAATACATGAATCTCAATTTCTGCAATAGTCTTATATTCTCGAGAAGACCTTTTTTTTGTCACATCTTCTGGAAAGATAAGGAGACAATTTCGCCAAATCTTATCTAGTAAAGTATGTGCATTATAATAAAAACACCCATTTGTTAACTACAAATGCAAAGAAACTTCAAAGTCTAATGTAGCAAGTGGTCTAAAAATCAAATAAGCATGAAAACATCACCCTGCTCACTTCATTTGTCGTGGGCATCATAAAATCAGAAAAATAAGGTCAAAATTAGACATTGAGTGTGACAACATAGATCCAAGTCATGGCCTGTTAATTGGTATATGTGACCAAAACAGTACACCAATATTTTGATGATGAGACAAGATTATACCTATTCTCTCATATTTCTCCATCATTGACTCCACCAACTGTTGACTTATTAGGTAAATCATTGGGAATCTGACTTAAAAAGAAAAGAGGAACTTCTTACAAAACCTTCAGGTCTCCATATGTATAGTTCCACACTTCCATGAGCAGTTAACACAAAATTATTACCTGACCAAAATTTTAAGAAAATGGGAGCTGAATTTCTGGGTCCACCAAGAAGAAAGCCATGAAATGGAATGAGTGAGCAATTAACCGGGGAACATACAATTATAATAAGCAATACCGGATCAAATGAAGTAGATGCCATAAAATTCTCACGAAAGCAGAAGCCGAGGACCGACAACCTTCAATTACTAGCTGTCAAGATATTCTTCATTGTATCATCATCATATAGAGAGCAAACCAACCAGACATTTTAGATGCGCTGCTCTCTTAATCATTCAGATATACATAACAACTTGAGAGGTAACAAATGAGGAAACTCAGATCTGATATATGGCAGCTTAAAACCACAGGTTTGCTACTCTAGGAAAGAGTTATTAACCCTTGCTGCATGATAAACAAGCTCTGAAATAAATGGTAATAGTTATGAAAGCCGATTGTGCATAAAGTTGGGTTAACTGATAGCCATATAGTTATTGAATTTTCTTTGATCCTAGACTGAATTTTATATAGAAAATATGAAGATGCTCTGTTGCAGGGGATCAATATCCAGAAACCATACTGGAATGCATGCATAAAATGTCAAAAGAAATGATACATAAACTAAAGGAATCAAGTAAGTTTAGCAAATGTCATAGACCAAACAAGTTGATATGAATTTCCCCAATGTTACATTGTATTACTTCCAATCCACTTTAATATGTGTTTATAACAATGATCCTTCCACCAACAAAACTACGTACCACAATATTGATAAGAGAAGATGGAAAAAAGAAAGAAAATGGGAAAATGTGGAAACTATGAAAACTATATATAGTGTGAAAACAATAATAATGTGAAATGATACGAGGAGAGGCAATTAATGAGGGTACATAATCGTAGACATGAGAGTAAGGGTTATTAGAAAAAGATAAGATCTAGTTTAATTACAACTAATTATGTGGAAAATGATAGTTGTAAGAATGATTTAATGAGGAGCAATTTAGTCTTAAGAAGAAATAGAAGCAATGGAAGCTGTGGCAGCAACAAATAAGGTAGAGGGAATAGATATTAGTTGTGCAAATTAAAAGGGGAGATTTAACATATAATAAAAGGAGTGAAATCATAGAATCTGGAAGAGTTGCACATACCCTGACTGAAGTTTATGCCGTTGTACAATAATCTGATCTTCTGGATCATATCTGGAGGACCATTAACACAACAACACAGCAGCTGATCAAATAAATAATTTATGGGTGTTAGGTTAGGCCATGAATGCCCCATGAAAACTACTTGTACCAATTGCAATAGCACAACACTAATTCATGCATACACCATAATTTCACATCACAATTTAAAATCCCAAAACATATATTACTTTTTTCGAATCGGCATGACCTCGGATATGTAATGTTCCAATTCAATGTATGGATGAGGAACACGATCATATGCTTTGTCGAAAACCATTCAAGTAATTAGTGCAAATGCAAACAGCTGCATACACACGAACCTTAGGCAGATGAGAAGGAGAGCAGAAGCATGTATATTCAAGTTAAGCGTATTTAAATGATCGACTTAGCCATGGGAAATTGTATATGAATGATTTATAATAGTTGCACTTTTGTTATGAATGTTAGTGATTAGCTTATAAGTTAGAACTCAGGAGGAGAAAGTTTCTCAAATATTAGTGCAAGACATTTTTTTGGGTTAATTATGTTTTATTCGTACTCTAATTACCAGTTTTACAGTTCACTACAATTATTATAAAGATTTAATTACGTTTTCCTTACAATTTGCTCTGATGGTGTTAGATTTTGGATGAAAATTTTTTGTGTGTAAAAGGTCGAAATTGCTCTCAATTATTCATCAAAATTTCAAATCGATGTCACTCTCTTTCAATTTCTAATTTTTTTTATTTCTCTCTAATAATGTAAAATTATCCCTTTATTTCTTTAATGATTTTGCTATCATTTCCTTCTTTCAATTCTTCGATCTGTCATTAAATCGGTAGTATTTCCTAATTTTGATTTTGAAATCAACCGTTAAATTAGTGAAATCCCTAGTTCTGAAATCAACCTTGAAATTCGTGAAATCCCTATTTGTGAAATCAAGAAGACATTGTTGGGATAGGCGCCCTAATTGTTTGAAGGAGAGGTGCCCCAATGAGGGAGTACCTTACTTCAACGCCAGCAATGACACTCCCGACCATGAGGAAGGAGAACAATGACGCGTTGCCCATTAGTGTGGCGCCTATCAGGAACATGGTTGCATCAAGAGCAATGTTGTAGCGCCTACCAATGCATCTGGTGTCTTTCCAGAGGCGAGAGAGCCTATCAGAGAACTTACGTTTAGAGAACCCACTAAGATCTCCACTTGGGTTGATGTGATCTTGAGGTCGTCTTTGATGTACATCACTGTACCACTCATCACCCCAAAATCAGCACATACTGGTTTTGATTTTTAGCTATGTTTTTTTTGGTTTAATTGTTGAATAAAAAATAAATTGACAACAAAACTTACCATAGCCTAAGAGAATGGAGTTTGTGGAAGCCAAAACAGCACCTGCAAGAAAGTATTTTTCCAACGATTTTGGTATGCCAGAGTACATGAACTCACATGGACTTCATGAATTCCAATGGAGGTTGGGTTTAGTTGGAGAAGAGGACCCTAGGGGCATTTTGTTTTATTAAAAAAATAAAAAATTTCATCCAAAATAAACACCGTTAGAGCAAAGTGTAACAAAAAGGTAATTAACTTATCTCAAATTAAACTTTTTATAATAGTTGAACCCACAACTTCTCGGAAAGTTTGTGATTCAAACCGTTAGGGTGTCTATTTGGGACAATGCATACAATTTTTTGATGTACTTAAAGCATTGTGTGATGTGCATATTTCACTTTGGGTCAATAAATAAGGAAAAGATTTGGTCAGCAAATAAGGAAAACAATTCTTGAAAAAAAAAATTTCTTGCAAGACAAGTTTTCCTTTTATCGAGCTCTGACCACTTGGTGCGCCGACCCGAGGATGGTTCTCCGCTCTTTGCTTTCTTAGCTCCTTTTTTGGCTTTCTTGGTTGTTGGTTTGGGGCCCAGTTTTCCCCTTTTTTTGCTTTTGTGGTTTTGGTTTGGGGCTCTGTTTTCCCCTTTCTCTGCTTGTTGAACTCTTTTTCGCTTTCCGTCATTTATAATACATCTTATTGCTGATCAAAAAAAAAAAGTTTTCCTTTTATTTATTTTTTTCTTTATTGAGTTTTCCTTTCATTTTCCTTTCCTCAATGTCCTAGTTTGAGAAGTATAAAATATGGTAGAAGCAGCGTGAGGAGTCGTTTACCAAATTAAGAGTTGTCTTGTACTTGAGCTCTATGCCGGAGAGAAATCATGTCTCTTGAATTATCTGCAAGTATTCAATAAAATCCTCTTTTTTATTATATATCCATCTCGTATCAGCTGATACATTACTCAAGTGTATCGATTGGTATCAGAGCATCGATCTGGGACGTATGGAGATGTGTACCTTGTATTCATGTTAGAAGATACTCTTTGAAATGTTTGAGCAATTACAATATATGAGGAATGAGATAATCCATTCAAAACGAATACAAATCGAGTGGAAGGAAAAAGAGCAACAGAGGCAACAACAGTAAGTCATTGAAGCGAAGCTATGATTACGAGACTTAGATCGTGTGTGATGTTTGAGTCTTGTTTGTAGGCAAACGCTATAACAATGGCTACAAGTAATAATTGGAGGAGGGGCTCATCAAATTGATGGAAGGAGAAGGAATTGGGTTCCCAAAGAGCATATTCAACATCGACTCTAGGTTTGACGTGAGAGATTCGACCATGACAGATTGGGATCTTCTTGTTTGATGGTGACTACACAGACATATGGATCTTAAAGTATATATATGATGGAAACTCCAGTCCCGAAGTAGGAGATAAGAAAACGGCAAGCCGATTTCCCTTTGATATAATATTAGTAAGGGATATTAAGGCCTAACTCAAGAATCGCGCTCTATCATACATGGGTATGGGAAAATGGCCCATGGGAATGACATCTCCTTACAAGTTAGTCACCGCAAAGGATGAGGTGAAAGTGGAGCGATGGGTAATGTTACACCATTTGACTTTTCGTAAGCAAATAAGGAAAATATTTGGTAAGCAAATAATGAAAAGATTTGGTTAGCAAATGAAGAAAATATTTCTAGAAAAATAATTTTTTTTTTGCAATACAAGTTTTACTTTTATTTTATCTCCTTATAGAGCTTTTATTTTATTTTTCTTTCCCTAATTTTCAAGTTTAAGAATTATAAAATATGGTGGATACAGCGTAAGGAATATCGAATAGAATTGAGAATTGTCTTTTACTTGAGTCATATGCTGGAAAGAAACTATGTCTCTCGAATTGCATGTAAGTATTTAATAACCTCTATGTTTTATTATATATATCTCTCGTATCAATTGATACACTGCTCACATCTATCAGTGCACTAACTAGGTATGCCGATTTTACATGCAACCCGATTAGGAGTGTAAACGAGACGAATCGAATCTTAATTTGGTAGAGGTCAACTCAACTGGTGAAAAAAGTATTCCGCTCGACCTTGGCTCAAGCTCAAGCTCAAACAAGCATATGCAACTAAGCTTGAGTTCAACTCAACTTCATTTGGTTCGCTTAATTTCGAATATAAAAATTCAGTGAAAGTTCAAATTATCAAACAAAATATATCATATATATATATATATATAATTCATTAAATACAAAACAAACCGCCTTGACTCTATTCGCTACTGTGTCATGCCACCTTTTCAATTCGTGTATTATTATAAGTGTCAATTTAGCACGGAGATGTTTCATTAATGGTCATCGTTCCTAACAGAATTAAATTTAATATAAATGATGTGGGCCCTCTCGGAGTCCATTTCGACACCTTGGTACCCACATTTAGTGCCCAATTGACCT